>JAECUM010094407.1:0-45810 GCA_016617855.1 Megalonaias nervosa | reverse complement strand
TGTGTGTGTGTGTGTGTGTGTGTGTGTGTGATATACACATTTAATAATAAAAAGGGGCATAACCATGGAAAAAAGTACAAGAGCCTGATCACAAAACCACATTCACATGTTCAGCTCTTGTCAATAATTTATAACAAGTTTCAATTCTTTTAGGACTAGTTGCACACACAAAATTATCACATACAGTATACACTTTTAGCAACAAAAAAGGATAAAACAAGAAAAGAAGATTCTTGGTTCCCACCAGCATAGGATAAACATTCTTTGGCTACTAATTTTCCTGGATGACTACGAACTAATTTATTTGGGCTCGTCTTTTTTCTTTATTTGTTTACTGTAAAAAGTAAAGCAACACATGTTGCTCTGCTTATCAACCAATTTTACACAACTGAACCAAGTTGGATTACTGGAAATTCTTTAGCAAGGAATCTAGACCTCAGAACGTGAAGACAAAACCCACATGCATATGTTCACTGCATGTCAATATTGTGCCAAGTTCAAGGGCAAGTCCTCAAAAAGTGTGGGACTAGTTGCAGTTCACATCTAGTACATACAGTTAGCACAAGAAAAGGGCATAACTCTGGAAATAGATCAAAGCATGCAATAAAGCGACATACATACATTCACCTCAAGTCATTAGTGTCTGCACACACACACACACACACACACACACACACACACACACACACACACACACACACACACACACACACACACACACACACACACACACACACATATATGATAAGCAGATAAGCATGATGCTTATCCTGCCATACTGTTGATGAAGGCATAAAAAATGAATCCTGAATTAAAGACAAATCGACCATATTAGAGTTTAATTTAGATGTAAAACTGATTTTTCATGTATGTTATATACAAAGTATAAATCCTGATAAATGTACCTGGATTCAGTGAGTACAGCTTCATTTACAGTTGCTATATTTCTTCTCACAGCTTCATGCACTGCCTGTGACAAATCAATTAAATGAATAAATCTACAATCAGCATATTATCAAAAGAACATAAATCTTAGATTCAGCTTTAATTTGGATTGGAACAAAACAACTATTAGTATCTATAACCTTACATTTCAGTCTGTATAAGATACAAAAAACTGAGATGAAGGGAAAGTAAATTTTATAATATAGTATACTGCTATCAAAATACTTACCTAATCACATTAGCATTAGGAAATAAAACTGTTAGCTCTTGAATCCAATCCTTCCAAAAAGAAGACAAAATTTCGTCTTCCCCATCTGATAAAGATGATAAATACTTACCTAATCACATTAGCATTAGGGAATAAAACTGTTACCTCTTGAATCCAATCCTTCCAAAAAGAAGACAAAATTTCATCTTCCCCATCTATATCTGATAAAGATGATAAATATAACATCTCTGGGAAGAAACTCTTCAAAGATACCATGTAATTACAGCTGATGTTCTTCAGTTTAAGCTTGTATGAAACATCAACAAGGATGCTCATGGAGGTATGAGAGAGTTTCAAAGTAATAGGTGGATCCAGGTATACCATTTAGGGGAGCATACACAAGTAGACAAAATGAAAGTGGGATGTAGCACCTGGTGGGGACCCTAGGGAAAGGAAAAAGCACCTGGAAGCGCCCATATTTTAAGTATTTATTTCCATGACAAAAGTCTAACCATCTATAGTATGTACACAGAAATTACACTGCTTGTTAAATCCACAGGAAAGGCAAATTTTGTAGTTGTCATTCTTTTCCTTTGCTTGATCTGACATTGTGAATATCAGAAGCAGACGACATAGCATTTTCCTTATATGTACATTCATGTGTAGTCGTGCACGCACCCCTTCACTGAAATTGGACTTGTCCATGAACTGGAAATGACTGGCAAATATGGTTGTCTTTGATGCTGAAAACTTCCATTTGGAGTGAAATGCGCAGAAGATAACAGTGTTACGGCCCCCTCTGACCATAATCAGGTTTGAAATTATAAATGAATAAATGAACTAATTAAGTTCTGAGCATCTTTTGTTTTTTTAAATCAGAAGGGGGGTACAAACAAACTGGGAGGTATATTAAGACTATAACTGTAAATAAAACTTAATCTAGGAAATATTCCAGTTATTTCATGCTCAATTTTAGGGTGAATGGCATGTGACAGCTCCACCCCCACCCACCCTGATCCACCCCTGTAGTAATGTGATTCAGTAAGCATTCTCAGAGAAACATAATTTAGCATAAAAAATTCTCAATGTTGAATACATTACATGATCTTACTAAAGTTAAGAGAATCAGTAATATGATGAAGAATCCATCCTCTACCCTAGTTATCCTTTCAAGGATTGGAGTGACTATGTGAAGAATAAAACTGTACAACTAATGCAGCACAAAAAACGGTCTCACATATGATGTCTGAGGAATGGTAATGTCATTTTATTACCAAGAAAAAACTCCCAAGTGAATAACACAAAAGTTATAAACCCAGTGAGATGGTTGTGCCATCATTAATAGAGTCTAGTGATCACCTGGGTGGTAGCCATTAGACCCATCAGATTTAGTACCCAACCTGCAATGCTTGATCTAGAAGTTAGAAGTCTGAATACATGTGCATGACAACCACATGATTCAATCATTTCTTGGATCAAAACACTGCATTTAAACATAAGGGCTAATAGAAATTGCTCAAATCTTTTCTGAAATTGCTATGAGTCATAGCCATTTCATTGAAATATCAGAGCACACTGAAAGGATCACCCACTTGAGCCAGGACACTGAGGCTTGGGGAGTTTACCAGAAAGGAAGAGATATCAGGCAATTGCTTTCCATGTGTTTCAAGTAGTGTCTAAGAGTACAAACTGGGTCTTGCTGAGCAGCCAAGTACATGTATCAAGGACAATGTGTAAATGATCAACTGACTGCATGAAGACTGCAACCCATTCACAGCTATGAAGACACCCTGCATAATCAGCAATGAACCATCTGATCAAGACTGGAGAAAATTCAGGCCACTCCATAATAGAAGTTCAATCAGCATTTCAAATAAAGGATGTTACTCCAGTCTTGAAAATAACGATCAATATTAACAAATGCAGCCTGTTTAGTTAGAAAATTTTCAATTAAGAGCTGAAGTCCAGTGAAGTGTTATGATGGAGAGGCCTTAGCTAACAACAGTGCATTAAATTCACTCACCACGAAGGTCGAAACAAATGCTATGAAAATATGTTTTTTAAGATAGTAGTTTCAGCATGATTCTTGCCAAGGGCTCAAACTTAACTGAGTCATGTCAGAACCCAAGAGAGGTTCCATTCGGGGAACAAGCAAGAGAGGTTCCATTTGGGGAACAAGGTGACTGATTAAGGCTAATTTATGAAACTGTTTAGCAAGTCTTGCATGATGTCTGAATGTGTCAAAAATTATGGAGCAGTAACTCAAGATAGTAGTTGGAACAAACTTTTTCTCCTCAAAGAGCCAGATTAGTCCTATCTGAGAGGGGCCATCAGAGTCACTTTGCAGGTTTGACCCCTTACCTTCTGGATTATTCTCCATATGAGAATAGTTGGTGGAAAGGCACAGCCCCAAAACACATCCCAACTGGCAGTGTCCATAGTTGAGGAGTCTGGCTCAGAAACCAGAGATTAAGAAAGTGGATAATTTGTGGTTCCACCTAGCCCCAATGAGATCTATCAAAATGTGCTAATCCAAAGAATGATTGATGATGGCACTGAACCTTGCAGTAATGTGTCTGACTGAACTAATCTTGTGTTGAGAACACCTGCATAGAAAATGTCAGAAGAGGATCAAACGTTTTGTCGTTTAGTTCCCCCTCAAAGTTTGAAGAGGTAGATCACTACCTATGAGCTGCAAGATATTACAAGTTTTACTCTCCCAAAAAACTGATCCTTCCAGGCATGGAAGGTACTAATTATGGTCTTCATTTGAAGAAAGCTGATGTGTTGTCTACTCTGACCCCCAACTGCCACAGACCACAGTGAAGCAGGGCACAAGGCTGGCTCCACCAATCATATCAACTGGTCTCCATACAGACCATATCTCTGGGGAAGTTTTCCAGAGATATCCCTACCATAAGCAATTCTTTCTTCTGCAACTGACACAGGAACTGTTTTACCGCAGTCAAACTTGCAATCCACTGATCTAAACAACAAGAAAAAAAGTGCCACTGGGTCAGGAGGACCATCTGCAGTGTGTGCATGAAGAGGCCACGGTAGAGCAGGTTTACAGCCACAGTGAATAAACCAAGGAGCTGCACAAACTTCTTTGTGGAAATCGAATATTTGTTACAAAATCAACTGAGAGCTTGACAATCCATATAATGCACATGTGAAAGCAGCAAACAAGGTTGAAATGAGTAAAATATTCCATATCAAGATGGACAAATTGCTAGGGAGAATTGCGATCTGAGTTCTCAGTTCACAAGAAATCCCAGCTAAGAGATATGGGAGGGAAGGCTGTTCATGTCCTGCAAAAGAACTGAACTGCATGTTTCTGAAGGATATCATCCAGATATGCTAAAGTTGCCATTGATGAAATCAATCTGAACAGGTGACAACATAATTGATTGACAACATGCCCAAACAGGAGTGCATGAAACTGCCATATTGTTCCTTGAAACATGAAATAAAGGAAGATTTGCAAAGTAGATGAAAAGGGATATTAAAGTATGTGTCAGATAAATCAAGACAGATGCAAGAACATCCCACTTCACTGAAAATCTTGCCGACTTTGCAACCTCCATTCTGAACCTTGATGCAGCAATGGATGGTTTGAGCTGACTCAGGTATACAACCAGTCAGAGATTTTTGTTGGCGTGAGTGTAACCAATGAGAGTTTGGTCACTGAACTATCTGTACTGCCTGCTTGGAAAGCAAAGAGCAGATCTCTTTCTGACGAATCTCTGAATTCTCCAGATCACTCAGGAAAGAGAAGAATAGAAAGGGAGGGTCTTGATAACTTAAATCTGAAGGCCATGGAGTTCCCCGGGTCCCCGACTTTGTTAGACTATAGAAACTCCCTAATTTTCACTGTAGTAGACAGAATTAGGAATGCTCATCCTCAACATCAGTGAGTGCAGAGACTTACAAGCACCCTGGTCCTGCTCATTTGCAGAGTTGCTTGACTGCCATAAAATGGCAGCAAACTGTCATGCCCAAATCTGCATTACAAAGACAGTCTCCTGAATAAGTAATCTCATCTGAGACTCGAGCAGTGACTGAGGTGGGTGTAGAATAGATGCAGCCACTGCACTCAATTATTCTGCTTCCAGCTGACTTGACGTGACAGTCACCGAAGGTAAAGTTCTAGGAATCTTGATGAGAAAGGGGCCATTTTGGCATCCCCCAATATGATGGCCACTAATGCAGTCTTACGATACAACAATTCTGTACAGACACTGCAAGGTTACATGTTTCTCCATGCTCTTCTTACTTTTATGCATAACCGTTTTTACCATGTCTCCTCTGACAATTCTGTACAGACACGCACGTCGATGATGAAATGCAAGTGAGGCAATTTTCATGAGTGACTTCAAAGATCTTGGACATCTTACAGTTTGTACATTTAGTACATCTACAATGAAAAACACCTACTGACATGAAATGACAACACAAAAGTGTAAATTATACCAACAAAACTAAAGCAAATGTATAAATAAAGCAGTGCTCAAAAGATAAATGTATGATAATGCAAATATCAATGATGCTATTCGCAACTATAATGTCAAAATTGAAGTCCACAAAAGTAAAAAAAAATATGCATTTGTGAAAAAAACAACAACAAAAAGCAACCTGAAATGTCAATTATACAAATTTGCGGCCAAATAGCTGGAATTAAAGAAAAAATCAAACAGACATCAAGATGCACAAGTGATGCAATGTTGACTGAATCGCAGCTAAAGCTTAAAGCCAAGAACATCTGGTAAATGGGTGACCACCTAATGGAGTCAAAGGGAGGTATACTGGCTGTATGCAACAACAAAACTCTTTCTGGGAGAGCTGGATTCGAGAGGTAGTGGAGTTTATTTCCTAAAATTAAGGTGATCAGGTAATGTATTTGACAAAGAAAGGAATATAAGACAGCAATATTGCCCAACTGAGCTGTCACATTAAGATGAATCAAATATATCAATGAATTATGGAAATGCCTTTAAGACTAAAATTAAACCTGACTCAAAATTAGACCTACTTCAAAAACAGGCCACATCTCATTCATGTCTTAATATTAATAATACTTATGCACATTTGCATACCACTGGAGAGAGAGAGAGAGAGAAATTTATTCTTTTATAGAAGTGATACAAGTATTATAAATATATTATACTATCGGATGGTAAAGCCAGAACATAACCACCAATCAATAAATTGCTTCTACAGAGCTTGTAGTATTCTCCAGAAGACAGTGGGAAACATTACTATCATGCAGAAAATAAATTCAGAAAAAAGAAACACCAACCTTTGATGTGCTGGCCTTGTAACAGGGCATACAAGTTTTAAAAAAATATTTAACATAATTTTCTGCTGTATCAAAATGAAAGTACTATCATGTGTTGATACAAAAAAATAGTATTTATCATTTGTAAATGACTTTATATCAGCTGTAAAATTTACTATTATTTTCCACACCATGACTAAAATGGGAACAGTGCACAAAAAGTGAATTAAAACATAAAATTTTAAAAAGCACAGTTCTCTTTCTGTGGTAAAAGTATAGTACTCATAATGAAGCATCTCTTTAATAAATTTCACAGATTTTAGGTAGGTTAGTATTATCATCAAGAATAAATGTACAACTTATGTGGTCAACAGATAAACAAAAAAGCTTAACCAAAACCAATAAAACATGAAATATATTGGTGACAGTGACCTTTTCTGTTGCAAGTGTGTAGTAATAACAAGGAAGCATCCAATCGCTGAATTTAATATACTTGAGTGCAGGATATGTCATATGTCCCAAAATCTTGACCCTGGGCATACTTTTTTGTCAGGAGAGAATCAAAAAATAAGTGTACAGCATTTCTTTAGTGGATGCTCATCCATGTCTATGTTGGTGTTAGCAATGAGCAAACTGATAAAAATTTTAAGATAGCAGCAAATATCCATCTTTAAAATAAGGTATCTGGCACTGAAAGATTCCTGGTGTAGTAGTTGGCTGAGTTACAATGTAAAGTTTTTGACAGCTACTTGTGTAATGTATTCTTGAGGTTCAAGCCACACCTACAGCAAGGAAGAAAATTTATTTTGAGGCCAAATTAATGACTAAAGAGTCTGAACTATACAAATGCACAATCTGTCATTTAATTAATGATTTATTAATTTGAGATGAAAAGTAATAAGGAAAACTTGTGTATTTATTATAATAAATGCCGGTAGTAATAATTGAACACTTTAGTTAAATGAGAGGAAGATTCAGAACAGAAAATTCCATGGTGCAGCTCTTTTCAGGTTACCCAGATAGTCAAACGTTATTTTCTTGAGTTACTTGAGCACATGATAAAACATTTATTGCAACAGTGTGAGCATCCAAGGAAAATATGCAGTGCAGGTGATAATGTTCAGGCTGGAAGACTGTCAAAGCAAACAAGATTATCATTTTTTTAGTACAACTAGTGCATTATGTACTGCAATTTTCATTTGTCCCTTTAAAGTATTGCATGTTCCCCAGATCTAGGGGGTTGGGGACACAATAACTCTGGTCCTTGGGATCCAAGGTACAACAGTGAATATCAGAAGAAATTCACTTTAAACATAAATTTCAGCAAAGTCCACAAAGCATACAATATGGATTAAAGAAACAGTTTTGTAACAAAGGTGTATAGGCAGTTCTAAATCTCGACATACCATACAAATCAACTTTCCTTGAAAATAAGTAAAAAAAGAATGACTATTGCTTGATTTCATGACTTATCTTCCAAATTTTTGGGTATGAAAATTAATATGCACTCTTATGCAACATACCAGTTCAGGATCAGTGCAAAGTGCCGACAAAATGGACAGTGCTAAATCCTTGTACACAATGGGTGGACAGCCCTCAGGTACCACTTCTGAAATGGATAGCAAAAATCAATAGAAATATGGTAATGCATTTATAACATCCTCACAATTTCCAAAGACCTAAAATAAGAGGGGTTGGTTAATAAAGAAGATCATTGCTAAATCTTTGAGCTTGTAATGGCAATGCTTGCATCACAAAAGAATCACTCACTCACTCACCATATTTTTCTGAGGGGAAAATATAAGAACATAATCAGACTTGCATTTACAATTTAACATACTCAGCTACCTCTACAACAGCACAAATCTTACATATCAAAGCTGTACTTAGTATGTTCCTTACACAATAACAATGTGACCTAATCAGACTTGTATTTATAATTTAACAAGCAAATTGATCAAGTTAGATGGTAGACAAGCCATGTATTGTGGAAACAGTCACTATGATCTTTACCTTTGACCATTCCAGCCCTAACTCAATAAATCTTTCCCTTACTTGGATTAAATAATTCTCTTTGACAGTGCACGAAGTCAGTTTTACAAACGCTTTTCCTAAAGAATACAATCATATGTTCCATGGTGAAAGATTGAGTATTAGGCATCATCTGCAGTGCAACTGGCTAATTCTGAGAATGAAGAAACACAGTTGAGGTACAAAACAAGGAAAGGAAAGAAACTATTTAGTTTTATTGAAAGGGATAGCACATTTAACTCTAATGCATGGCTCAGCCAAACCAGGACCATCAACTTCTGATAGTGGACCTAACTGTATTTCTTGCCTGTTTAACTAAACACCCAGAAAAGACTAAATGGTCGAAGCCTTTTTGGTTCACCTGGGTAAAAAAGGATCATTAAGGCCAAACCTGGTATATACACCTTGGACACAAAAGTTGGATTTTCCAAAGATGCCTTGACACACAGGATGAACACCTGTATATGAGCTTATATATATGGAAAAAAAATGCAATATATTTTTGATAAATATATGTACAAAACGTCCCATGAATACAATAAGTTATCAGAGATTATTATGAATGAATGCCACACTTAACTATCTATCCATCAATCTAAACATAATGAAAAACATACTTGATTTTAGCAGCCGAGTGAAAAACTTGGGATTAATTGCATCCAGAATTTTCAGCTTCATTTCCTTGTCACATTCACTGCCCTTGGTGATTTTGGTAATCTGGAACATAAATAACATAAGCTAAAACAATTTGTATGGCTTATATACACAAATCCCCACAATGTACCCCTGTAACCTCCCACTCTTTCCCTTCCCATCCTTGATCCAGGGTTTGTAATGCCAAATCCATTACATATATTATGTTTGTCTTTTATGACTGCAGGGTGTGAGTCTTGGGCTCAGTCATTGTGGGTGCATGAGAAAGTTTGCCAGTAGCTTCCCATGGGTCAATGGTTCTTTCTAGGGTTTTCCCAGCTCTTCCTCCGCTAGTTATACTGGCTGCCATGTATAGCCTATCTTGTGCTGAAAAATGATGTTGAACCCCATAACAGCAACAACAAAATCTATTACTGCATAAATGTTTCATCAAATACTAAAAATGTCCAGAAACTGACTTTTTGTATATGACTTTTTGGAGACTTTGCAGCTAAACACACAACCCTTCTTTATTAACATGGTATCCATAATGAACAATTTCAACTAATTTAAGTCAATGCATTTCATCACATGCACATACAAGTTTCAAAACAGAACAATAGAGGGATGGCATTAAAATACTCTTTGTCAAATGACTAAAATTCAATTCATTTTACCTGGAAAAATGTAGGAACATATGCTCAGGATGTACTGCTACAATAAAAACCATTTAATATTTTAAGTCTTCAAATGCATTATTTAATGCCCCCTTCCCACTGTTCTGCCCTTTATACAGAATACATGAAAGGGGAAGACAACAAGAAATTCTATGTCTATTCCGACACACACTGCCTACAATGACTCCTTTTGCAGTAACTGTTATGGAAAAAGGTAATGTTTCTAAATTTACCATATATACAAACTTATAACTTTTGTCCAACTATAAACTACATAGACCTGCCATGTCTGCCATCACATAGTGTCCTGGCAGATCTGGGTCTATTAAACTTGTTTGGAGTAACCAACAGAATAACCAACAAAGACCCTGATCTGCATGTATATTATACAATGTCAGATTAGGGTCTATACTGTTTGCAATTGAACCCAACTTACAATCAAGTACATATGGTGTCACATATGTGGATTTATGTATAAACATACATAAAGCTAGTGATATTTATTTCTCAACAGAAACTACTATCACACTCAGAACACTAAAGTGGTTAGAGCATCCGACCTTGGACAGAGGAGACTGCATATTCAAACCCTGGCCGAGTCATACCAAAGACTTACAAAAATGGTACTAGCAGCTGCGTTGCTTGGCACTCAGTATTAAGAGGTTAGTGTTAGGACTGGTCAGCCTGGTGTCAGGATAGATGGGACAAATTACTACATGTGTGGCATGTTGCCTCAGTGCTCAACATCACTATAAACTGCCACATTGCAGACATCATAGTGATATAACTGAAAAATTGTTAAAGCTATGTTAAAAATCCAAATTACACACACAAACACTGAAATCACACTCTGTGGAGTCATGCTACATCACAAGACTTTTTAAGTCAGTGCAAAATGGCTTCGTTCCCAACATTACAGTGTGCTGTGATACCAACTTTTGTCGACTTTTTTCACCATAAAATACACAAGCCACAAACAACTCTGCATGAATAAATAAAAAATATTCACTATTCCACGATATTCAGGTGTCAAATCTTCTTTCCTTTTGTGTTCTGTTTTCACTGTATAGTCTGAAAGTTTGTTGAATGTGTACCATCTTTATAAACAAATAAGCCAAGAGATTGGGAATTTCTTCTTATATTCTTATTCACAACTGAGACATCATTTTACAAATTTTACATGCGTTACGATTATGTTTTATTTCAGATACATTTCACAGTATTTTAACCTCTTTACATTTTAGACTTTATTTTGTTCTTCATATTCACATTTGGAAAGATTTATCTTCCTACATTTTTGTGAAATCCATTTACCTTTTTTTTAATCTGATTAAAATCACATCTCTGTGTCCTACATGAAGATCTGAAGATGACCGCTTAAGGGTCATGTTCTGGTGACCTTTGAATTAGCCAATAGAAATGCAGCTTTCAAAATCTGAAAGTGAATCAAATCATTCAGTTCACATTGATGCTCTTCATCCATGCTGCTCAGTCTCCCAAGGCAAAGATATAAGACTTCATCTGCTTGGCTGATAAAATTAGCGATTATGGCAATAACATAGGTCACCAGAACATGACCAATAAGTGGTCACTGTCAGATCTTCATTTATAACAGTGGAGATCTGATTTTAATCAGATTGCCATTTTTCAATCTTTACCTTTAGCTGGCACCATATAGTTACTATTGTGCTGTGGTGCAGTAAAAAGCCACCACAAGCATGTATACAAAGCAGGGCCAGTACAAGCTATGTGTGAGTAATGCGCTTGCACAAGAAACCACTTTCAGAGGGGCACCAAATTGGGGAAGAAAAAGAGCACAAAAATCAAATAAGGGAGCTAAAATGAAACAAAACCTGTTCTTTCTACATATGAAAATTGTTTGATCTGGTGATAACTTATAATAATTTCTTATAACCTTTCTTATCTGCAAATATTTTAATGCTGGGGGAGGGGGCAAAATGCCTCTTTCACACAGGGCGCAATACTGTCTCCTGCTGGCCCTGATACATATTGTCAGATTTTATTTAGAAATAATACATACACTTCAAGTGTTTTAAGGGTGCAAAGATTTTAAATAATTTTTCTTACTTCATAATGTTTCAAATTTATTTTCACTTTCATCTATTGTGCATGTACTTCTCTTAGAGGTTTGATTTCTGATATTTGTTAACAAATGTCTCTAGAATTTTCATCTCTTTAAAATTTTTCCATCTTTCTCAACTGAATTCTTTGGAAACAGTCTATCCCAAAAATCATTCAAGCAGTTCCAAACTTGATAGCAACATGCTACTTTCAGTTATACTTGCTTATAAGTCTAATCTAATTGCAAACTGCACAGACCTAGAACTACCATCACATAATGCACCAGCAGCTCTAGGTCTATGTAGTTTGCTAGCAGAAATCAGTGGAACAAGGGACACAGACCCTGATCTGTCAGTACATTATGTGATGTCAGATCAGGGTCTATATTATTTGCAGTTGGACTCGACTTGTATGCCATAGACTGTGTTCAGACCAGAAATACAAATTTGCTCCATTTTTTTTTAATTAGGCATACATTTCATAAATTAGAATGAATTATCTGACACATGGTTGCCTTGAACTGAATGGTAACACTGAATACAAGGATGATTACCTTTGAAATGAATGGTAATAATTAATACAAGGATGATTACCTTGAACAGAATGGTAATAACAAAAGGATGATTACTCTGAACTGAGACCAGTCCAGTGGCCTAGTGGTTATAGCATCCGCCTCGGATGCGGGAGGTTGTGGGTTTGAACCCTGGCCAAGTCATACAAAAGACATAAAAATGGTAGTAACAGCTGCCTCACTAGGTGCTCAGCACTAAGAGGTTAGTGTTAGGACTGGTCGGCCTGGTGTCAGGATAATGTCACTGGGTGGGACATCATGCTGCATGTCTGTGGCATGATGTCCCAGTGCTAGACATCACTATAAAAACTGTCACACTGCAGACATTGTAGTGATATGACTGAAAAATTGTTAAAGCCAAGTCAAAAATCAAAATCACACACACACACACACACACACACACACACTCTCTTTGAAGTGAATGGTAATATTTAATAAAAGGATGATTACCTTGAATAGAATGGTAATATTTAATACAAGGATGATTACCTTGAAAAGAATGGTAATATTTAATACAAGGATGATTACTTTTAACTGAATGGTATAATTTAATACAAGGATGATTACCTTGGACTGAATGGTAATATTTAATACAAGGATGATTACTTTTAACTGAATGGTATAATTTAATACAAGGATGATTACCTTGGACTGAATGGTAATATTTAATACAAGGATGATTACTTTTAACTGAATGGTATAATTTAATACAAGGATGATTACCTTGGGCTGAATGGTAATATTTAATACAAGGATGATTAACTTGCGCTGAATGGTAATATTTAATACAAGGATATATTGGCATCAACATGCTAGTAAGACTTCCTTCATCTGTAACAGGACTGTTCTGATAAGCTCAGTTCTGAATGTTTTATACAGAATGGTTATAATAACTTTAACCTATTTTCTTTTGTTTACTTTATATTTGGTCAGGAAATACTTTGCAGCAAACGAAGCTATAATTCTGGTACATAATGAAATGTAAAAGTCATAGGATACTTTTATTAAAAAAAATTATTTTTTTTTACAAACATTAAAAAAAACTTTTACAAGCATCAAAGATGATTCTGTCAACTAGATATATAGAACAAAATTATTTCTTATTTCTTTTCTTGTTATTTTTCTTCAAGTTTTAACCTGAAACAGCAGAAGAACATAGTCCGATTTTAATAAAAGAAAAGTCCATTGAAGGAACTGGCGCTCTACTGCCAAGAAGAATTTCCAGGAATCCAAATAAAGACTTTTTCTTCTTTTTAATGGCTTAGTGTTGAAACCACCTTAGTCTGATAGTCCTGAGCAATAACAAGGTATGCAAATCAACAACTGTGGTTTCCATTCTCTTTGAAAGATTGATACCATTTTCATTTAGGACCAACAAGACATCATTAGAAGTGTATTGGATTAACTCTATACTGGTATACCATTAATTCAGGCAGGGTAAGAATAAAAAGATTTTCACGCTGTTCATCATGGCAGCTATGTGTATAGTGAATCTAAAATTAGCACCATGTTCTATTAGGACCAACCAGAGATCAGGAGAAGTATTTTGGTGAAGAAAAAAAAACTTATCAACATGGCCATCCATTAAGGAGTTGCTAAAACAAAATTTTCAAGATAGCTGCTATGATGACTATGCTGGATGTAAGCAGCATTTTTCATTTAGGATGAACCAGACAGCATAAGCAGTCTTCTGGTGAAAACCAAATGCTCATATGATTTTCCATTAAAGAGAAGTAGAGGTAATATGCAATCTGAATGTACTATTTTCATTCTGGGACCAACTAGACATCGTAAGAGGTCTTCTTGTGAAAACCCAATGCAGAGATAACCTTCCATCTAGGAAAATTATTGACATCAAGATTTTCAACATGGCCACCACAGTGGCCATTATATGGGAAGTTAGAGTAGCACCATTTTCAAACAGAAGCAACTTGACATGTAAAGAACTCTTCTGGTGAAAACCCTATTTCAATATGACTTTAAATATGGTTGCAATGGATGCCATACTGGATGTCAGAATATCACTATTTTCATTAAGGATCAACTATACATCACAAGAAGTTTTTCAGCAAAACCGCCATAATGATATGACTATGTAAGCATGAGGAGAAGAAGTAACAAGATTTTTGAAATGGCTGCTGTTGCAGCCATACTGGATGTCCAAGTGGCACCATTTCATTTAGGACCATTTAGACTTCGGGATGAATGTGTTTGTAATTCTCAATGTAAGGAGGAACTACCAACCCAAGGGAAGCTACTGGCAAGCTTTCTCACATACACACATAATGGCCGAGCCTAGGACTCAGAACACATGAAGCTAGAGGTGAGATGTGAATGATCTGTAAAGGCAAGTGCCTGAGACCACTCGGCCCCTGGGGCCCCTTGAAAACCTGAAACATATTACAGTGTATGGTAAAGTATTTATAAAAGCAAGAGTCCCCCAAAGATACAGATGCTCTACCGGCCTAAGAAAATTTCCATACATTCAAGATAAAATTAATTTTTTTCCCCTCTAAACTGTGATAATACAACCCCCTAAAATGGAGAAAGCAACTATCACATGATCCAAAAAGTGGCTGCACAGGTTATATAACTTTGTAAAGTTTGCATCAAGAAGACATGGTGATCAGTTAAAACAATGATTCAACAAGACCAATTCCCCGATAAGTTATGTAGATAACAAAGCTGGTTAGGGACCATGGCTGACTAGACCACCCCAACTGGCAGGAGGGGAAGCCTCCACACTCAATTAGGCAGTAGTTTCCTCTATGTATCATCAAAAGTCTACGGTAATGGTGAAAAACCTGCCAATATGACCGTCCATTAAGTAGAAGTAGTACAAGTAAGATTTTCAGGATGACCATTGTGGCTGTCATATTTGATGTCAGGTCAGCACCATTTTAATTTACGCCCAGCTAGACTTCATAAGAAGTCTTTTAATAAAACCCCATGTTGATATGACTATCCATTTAAGAGTAGTTTACGAGGTTTTCAAGATGACCACTGTGATAGCCATATTAGAGGTCCAAGTGGCAAAATTTTCATTCAGAACCAACTAGACCATGGGATACATGTGTGTGTAGTTTTATGGCAATCATCCAAGTAGTTAAGAAAAGCAACAATAACAAATCTGTTTTAATGGATGGTGATACCCCCTTTCTATATGACTTTAAGCTATGAGGAGCAGCAATAGCTGGATTTTCAAGATGACTCCTGAGGTGGCTATACTGGATCTCAGTTTAGCACCATTTTCATTCTTGACCAACTAGACATAATGAGAGATCCTTCAGCGAAAACCCAATGTTGATATGTTTATCCATTCAGAAGGAGTAGCAATAACAAGATTTTCAAGATGACCACTGAGTGGTATCCCTAATCACAATGGCACCATTTTCATCTAGGACCAACCTGACATCATAAGCAAGTCTTCTGGTAAAACTCCATGTCAATATCAATTTCCATTCAGGAAGAGTAAGACGATCTTCCAAATGGCTCCCATAGAAACCATACCAGACATCAGATACACATCATAAGAAGTGTTTTAGTATAAAACCCATGTTGACAGGACCATCTATTCAAAAGGAAAAGCAATAACAAGATTCTCAAGAAGGCCACTGTGGCAGCCATACTGGATGTGAACGCAGCACCATTTTCTATCAGGACCAACAAGATACATGTATCATAAGAAGCCTTCTGGTGAAAACCCTATGTCAATCTGGTGAAACCCTATGTCAATCTGGTGAAAACCCTATGTCAGTCTGGTGAAAACCCTATGTCAATCGGTGAAAACCCTATGTCAATCTGGTGAAAACCCTATGTCAGTCTGGTGAAAACCCTATGTCAGTCTGGTGAAAACCCTATGTCAGTCTGGTGAAAACCCTATGTCAATCTGACTTTTTCTTCAGGAGCAGTAGCAATAATAAGGTTTCAAAAATGGCTGCAATTAGAATTCAGATAAGCACGATTATCACTTAGGACCTAGATGGAAAAATAATCCTCAGCACTTACTTGTCAATATCCATTCAAATCTTGCTCACCCATCTACCACCTGTCCACTGAATTCCTTTGGTGGTGGAGATAGTGTCCTTCAAGGACTTACAGTACATGTAAGTGGATATTTCTACCTAGTTTGTATTCAACCATCTATTCAGAGCCCTTCATTGATAGAATCATTTAAGGCACTCAGTGGTCAAGAGGGGATTCCTTCATATACATGTAGCACTCAATGGTCAAGAGTGGATTCCTTCATATACATGTAGACAGGCTTGTAAAAAAAAAAAAAAAAATACTTCAAACTAAACCTTTTATTTATGATACAGGATATTCACATGCATGATTACTGGAATATAGAATTATGACACCATTTCTTCGAATTATAAGAATTTTAAAAAAACATACTGAATTGCCTTATATTCTTCTGCTCACAGATAAATTAGAAAATATTTCTTTATGCTGGAAAAATCACTGAAACTTACAATCAAGTTTTCATGATGGAGAGATGCTCATACTTGCTTATGAGTTGATATAAACTGCAATAAAGAGAATAATGTGTTCCCATAGCTTGATACTCTAGATTGTTCAGTTGATCCCTCAATCAGTTCCATTGGCAATTCCAACATCTAAGCATCCAGCTGTATTCCCTAGCATATTTGTGCCATCTAGGGACAGATAATGGGAAGGCAAAAACCATTTAAATCAGGAGAGTTATAGTCGTTAGCACTACTTAAGCAAATTTATTCAATTGCTACAATGCTTAGCCAACAGTTGGTGGCTTGTATATTATAAAAATACCAAAATGTTTCAAGACTGATGGAAACTCAAATAGACCACAGTCATCTCTCTATTGTTGACTGCAAATGACAAAAGTACCAGTTTAAATTTTATCGACTTTTTTCAGGAAATGCTAATGTTTTTTTACAGACATAGCACTTTTATGACACTGAATTCTGCACAATATATTTTCCACTGATCATATTGTAAAATCATTAGGTTATATTGTGTAAACAGAATTAGGATTAACAGCACCCCTATGGTGGAGGTTTACCAGCCCCGCGCATGTGGAGGTTCACAATATATGAAAAGTCATGGCAATTATCTGCTATGTATCTACCCCTCCACCACAGAACTTCAACATGAAACAAGCTGGGAGAGGATTAAGGACTCCACTGCAGTGGGTGGAGAAACAAACAATATGCTGTACTGTATTTCATGTAAGGTATCTGAACCAGTAATCAAAATAGTTTCTTGCATTAGACTGAATACAACTCATTTACATCGATACTTATAAATCTATTCCATAAACAAGATTTCTTTAACAGTCATTATCAGATAAAAATATTAGTTCTGTGACTGATTTATCAGTCTAATTTACATCCATCAACACAGCTGGGCAACTACTGTGAAAAGACACTGGTATTGGTGTTCCAAGTGTTTACATAAGTAATTTTGATATGCTTCATACTTAATTTCGCAGTACAAAATGTATCATGTTGTTGGAAGTACTAGCATATAATCTTGTCATTTTCTCTGCTGCAATGTATGTTTATACAATGAGAATAATAAATCAAAAACCAGTACTCAACTAGTACTCAATCTGACGTACATACAATTGAACTGGACTTCTTAAGAAAATAAGAAATCTCTTCTCCATCAGTATCAACTGAAGCAATTTTTTTCTGTGGACATAAGGAATCAGTTGGTATTGCCAGCCATTTTTTCTCATTATACATTATGTATCATAACAGTATCACAAACATAATTATACTGAAAAATATACAAGTGAGACCTTGTTTGAAAGATAAACATCTCCTGAAACACTGAAGGATATAATAAATTCCTAAAAAGAAGGAAGCCATTTTTGTTTTTCTTTAAGTAATGCCATTTATCAAATGTTCACTAAACAAGGAAGCTGATCAATGTCAAAGTCTGTTTAACAAAGGGTTAGTTTTCTTAAATGAGAAGAACATGGCTAATCACACTGGTCAAATGTCAGTTTTTTCATTAAAGAAAATGTAACACAAATTAGCCAACTTCAGCATTTCTTGACTACTATCATTTTCCAACCAACTTAAATGGCAGTCAACAGAGTTTCAAAACCCAACCACTCTATTGTGCATGGATCCCCTTCAAAAGGGAAAATTGCATTACAGTAAGTATAGAATGACTAAATCAATTAGACTTTACTCTGTGCAACAGTATCAATAAAGGCTGCCAGCTATGTGTGATATTCTTGAAAAATTGGCCTCAATTTCCAGGTTCGACTGATCTCAGAACAAGCTATGCTGCAGTGATTGTTCTGCAGTACAGTTCAACACTGCATTACTGCAGGTGCCATGTTATTTCTACAACACAATTTCCCAAGGAATTCTGAATGCAAGACATCTAGTTGCTGTTTGATCACATGAAGCATCAACCAGGAAGTTAAAAAAATCTGTCATTAATATTACATAAAAAAGGTCCAAACTTTGGATAAGTCATGAC
Source organism: Megalonaias nervosa (assembly GCA_016617855.1). Classification (NCBI taxonomy): domain Eukaryota; kingdom Metazoa; phylum Mollusca; class Bivalvia; order Unionida; family Unionidae; genus Megalonaias; species Megalonaias nervosa. Next base: position 26,905 of record JAECUM010094407.1, on the reverse strand, counting down.
AAAAAAAAAAAAATCACTTTTTTGTAAAGTGCAAGCAATTCAATTTAGCACATATACAAATTCCTACCACACTTATTATTATGTCTACATCAGTCCTGATTACAATATACATTCAATGTGCCATCTGCAGGCTGATGCTTATGTCAGAAACTGGGTGATAAACATGTCCTAAGATGGCTTTGCATAGAATTTCATTCTACGGTAGCCAAAAAGAACCAAAATTAAAAATATGCAGCACATGCTCCTATAAAAAAGTAAAGCATAATACAGAAACTGTTTCCTCAGATTTATTTCAATAATAATAATAATAATAAAAACAATAATAATAATAATAATAATAATAATAATAATAATAATCATCATCATCATCATCACAGAATGCAACTATCACTTGGTGAGGTAATGCCATTGGAAACCTAACCCTCTCATATTTTGTGTTCTCTGAAAAGAAGTGGAATGATTAACTTTTAGAAGGTATTCCTCCTGGATCTGTCAGCGATGTGTCAGACAGTGGTTGGTCCATCTCAACTATATTTCTAAACTACATCATCAAGTACTTGGTCAAACATGCTAAAATAGCCCATGGAAATAACTAACAGCCAACCATTTTATTGCATACACGTGAACCTCCCACATGGGACAGTTTTCTCCAGAGCTGAGGGGCATCTCCCATCCCTCCCTAAAATCTCTTGCACATGCAAATTTATCAGCAAATTTTTTCCCATTCTTTTCAGTCTGATTCCAGTGTAGTATGTCTACAGTAATAATGCCTGTTATCACATGACTTTAAACTGGCTTAAACAGGGCAAGATAATGAATGCAGTTGTTAATTTCACCTTTGATCTTATTGGCATGGTCAGCTGGCTTCATGTTTGAAGTTTGTCAAGGTGGATTATACTATGTGACAGCAAAGTAATTCCGAAAGGATTAAAGACAATAATTGAATTAAGGCTAGGTTACTAATGAGCCCTATCAGCATAAAACAATAAAACATTGCTTTGATTCTCTTCAGTGCTTAAAGTTGACAAGATGGACTACAGTCTATTCTATTTATGATTAAAGGTAATTTGAACAGGATTCAAGATGTTAACTGATTATGATCATTGGATTTCTCAAGAGCTGATGTGGTATAAAACTGGGTCGGTTTTAGTTCAGTGCTTAAAGTTTGCCAATATTTCTAAGTATGGAGATGCCAAAACACCAAAACCCAGGCAGCCGTAATATCACATGAAATTCAATGATATGCATTGTGCTCTTCCGTAAAGCTGATTTTAAAATCTGTTTCAGTGGTAAGAATGACGAGATCTCTTAAAACTGCATTAGAGGTGACAATAAATATACCATCACTTAAATAAATATTTGCAGAATTTGCATCATTTTATGACTCTATTGTCTTAAACTATGTAACAGAAAAGAGCAAAAACCAACAAGTTTTGTAAAATTCAACAAATAATTTATTTCCTTAGAATACAAAGTGAAATTCAAAAAGAATTTAAAGTAATACTAATTAAATCCCAAACAGTTCAAAACATCCTATCACCAGTTTTAATGAATAAAATTCTAATTAAATTCCAGTGGTGTTCCGTAAGAAAAGCTTTAACTCTGAAAAATGCTGATGTGCCTGTAGTGGCCTGTAACATGGAGATGTGCCAACAGTCTTTTGATGAGTTATAATAATATAATCAAAGATGTTCTTGTCTGAAATCACTATAATTCCAAATTAATATTCCAGTCCAAGAATATAATCGATGAGTATTTTGTATTTTGTATTTCCAGTGAATTAATTTGAAAAAATAATTCCACCCAAATGAAATACTGAATGCAACAACAGGATTGATTCTACTAAAGATGTTAAATGCAAGAATGAGTAATTTCCCAAGTAAACAACATCATATAAAAACTAAGACACAAAAGTAGAAACAGGATGTAGGTCCAAAGTTCATTTCTACAAAATTCTAAGTTATATGGACATCAAATCTGTCACTAAAAGTATAATAAAGAATGTGGTAAACATCAGGTTGACCAGGTTTTTCATAAGGAAATTCCAATGCCCCAGACTCAGTCAAAGATAAACATGTTTACATTAATAATGATCTGAATATTCAGTTCACACTCACAGAGGAAATTTTAGCTATGTACTATGATGTTTACCAAATGAATGACCCTAGTCAAGTACACAGTGAACCTGACTTTGGATAAGTCAATGACAAATTAGAATTATACATAACAATCAAATGCAGATAAAGATGTTAAGATACTACCTGCTGACTTTATAGCCAAATATAATCTGTTTCTGGCAGCAGAAGATTTTTCTGATCTAGTCAAAATAGTGCTCTTCTGACTCAAAAATCACAAAAAAATTCTCACACAAATGGACAAATGCTATTTTGTCATTCATCAGAAATCATAATCTTTATCAGATAATAATAATAATAATAATAATAATAATAATAATAATAATAATAATAATAATTTATAATATAAACTTACTGTCATGAGTGACCATCAGCAAAATGCAATCAGTGACCATGATTTTTTTGGGCAAAATATGTTTTTGACACTACTATGAATGAACGCATTGCCAGAACAAACCATGGGTGTCTGCTAGACTCATTAGTACAGACCAGAGACCAGGTCTCTTGCTAGCATCAAATTTGTATGCTTATCTTATTTATGATACATGTGGCCAAAGTGAAGTACATTTATATTAAATGTGGCCCACCACTGCAAATGAGCTTGACACCCAATATAAACACCAATGACCTTGCTTTAATCCTTTGTAAACAAGAATGTCAACCAGACAAAAGAACAGGTCACTAACTGCCACTGTATTCCATAATACATGTACCTGGAATGAATGGTGCCTTTATCTTCATCTATAGTAAGTGATAATTGTTTTCCAGATTTTATTGTCATTATTAAAGAGTGGTGACAGTTATAATAATGATGACAACAAACATGTCTGCAAATTAGGCTTAAAGTCACAAAGGGTGTGATGGAATACTCTATGCATGTTAGCTTCATGTGGAGAATTTTACTGACATTAAAACAACATTAGACCTAGACAGTAACAATCTTGAGCAGTTCTGCCAGGCAGGCAGTAACGTGAATCTACCCACATGCAGGAAACAATTTAAAATTCTAGGTTGATTCATCGTAGTGGTACTGACGTTGCCACATTCAAATGAAGATGCTAAAAAAGACTTTTACCATTCCAAGAAGAATTCAGGCCGGCTCTAGAGGAAACTTAAATCCAGCAACAATAAGTCATCTCCTAAGTGAAGTGTGAAGATCAACAATCATAAGGACTGCCACCAATATAATCCAACATGAATCTCCTACGAAATGCTAAAAATGTCATGCATCTATGAGTACGAATGGCAACAAGTTACTGTGAAAGGACCAATTTGATGTGATAATGTGCATATTTTAATCTAGAAAGAATAGGTAAATTTGCTAATATTAGTAATTCTGTCCATTTGCATGCTAAAAATCAGGTTGATGAAAATCCCTCTTTTGAGGTCAAAACTCTTGACTGAATTTTGGAAATGTCCTGACAAAAGCTGTCTTTTCTGTCACATGTATGATTGCTGTATGATGGACACAAGTCACGTATATCATTAACACTTGCTGAATGGGCAAGGAAGAACAAAGTAATTATTTTTATCTTACCAACTCAGACAAACCATGTCACCTAGCCTCTTAAGATCAGCATTTTTGGACCCTTCAGATCCACTTACAAATGAAAATATCTGCTGTCCTTGCCGAACAACTTTGGCCAACAAGTAAGAAAGTATGATACTGCAAACCCTTAATGAAGGCAATGTCTCGAAAACATTTCATTTCTGCTTTTCAAAAAGCTGGAATTTTTCCATTTTCCAACAAAACAATAATGGATTCACCATCAACCCTTTACCATTCTGAAAACGTTTCCAGTCAAGTAAAAGAAAATATTCTGGAAATGTCTGAACTAACTTCTTAAGATTAGGCTCCGGCTTTTACTCCATGCAACCCTCTGTACAATTCAAGATTAGGCTCAGGCTTTTACTCCATGCAACCCTCTGTACAATTCAAGATTAGGCTCAGGCTTTTACTCCATGCAACCCTCTGTACAATTCAAGATTAGGGTCAGGCTTTTACTCCATTCAACCCTCTGTACAATTCAAAATTAGGCTCAGGCTTTTACTCCATGCAACCCTCTGTACAATTCACGATTAGGCTCAGGCTTTTACTCCATGCAACCCTCTGTACAATTCAAGATCAGGCTCAGGCTTTTACTCCATGCAACCCTCTGTACAATTCAAGATTAGGCTCAGACTTTTACTCCATGCAACCCTCTGTACAATTCAAAATTAGGCTCAGGCTTTTACTCCATGCAACCCTCTGTACAATTCAAAATTAGGCTCAGGCTTTTACTCCATGCAACCCTCTGTACAATTCAATATTAGGCTCAGGCTTTTACTCCATGCAACCCTCTGTACAATTCAAGATCAGGCTCAGGCTTTTACTCCATGCAACCCTCTGTACAATTCAAGATTAGGCTCAGGCTTTTACTCCATGCAACCCTCTGTACAATTCAAGATTAGGCTCAGGCTTTTACTCCATGCAACCCTCTGTACAATTCAAGATCAGGCTCAAGATTTTACTTCCATGCAACCTCTGAACAACTCATGACCAGCATAAATATTTTTACTCCTGGCAATCCTGTATTTAGTCTGACACAAATATCTTGCCAGAAACAAGTTGGGAAAACCAAAACACCAGACAAGGATGAAGATTACTGTGATTTTTTTTAAAGAAGAGAACCATAACAAAGAGCAGAAAGAAAGTTGTTCCACATTTCGTTCCTGGTAGTAAAGCAAAGACGAAGAATGTCATCATCGTGCAGCAATCATCAGTGTCTCAAAGTTAAAAAAATAAACATTTTTACTAACATATGCAGATGATTTTGATGAGAACAACTTTGAGGACAGTCAAGACAGCTTACCTAAAATGTCTAAGGAGAAATCTTCAAACTGCAGTCTACATCACAAGCATCAGCCACCTGCACTTGGGGGTTGTGTTAATATCTTTACTGTTAAATGGGCAAAGAGAAAATTGCCAATTCTGGACACGACTTCATTTTATTGTGAAATATCAGTTGTGGGGCGAAGAGCAAAACAGCTAATTTCTTTGCCAACATTGCATTTAAATTCTGACAATATTATATAGATTTTTTATTTTCTCTTAAAATTTGTCAGTCACAAATTTCAATTTAATAGACATTACTGTGTTCCATATTTTTTTTACTGGATTCAATATTTTATTGGAAATATTTAACCAGGCATATTTGTAATTCTACCCAAGGCTTGGCAAAAAATATCATTTTAAAGGCTGTCTACCGCAATACTGTTTTATAGATGAAATCTACCACTTGAAAATTACAAGAATTAAAAGTACAAAATTTATGAAAAAACCAAACACAGTATTTTTATATGTTAAATCAACAGTGTCATGTTTGCTAAGCCCCATCTATAAAGTCATGAATAAGCTATAATCTACTTGTCTTGGGAATATTACCACGGCCATGTTTTTAATGTCTAAATATTGCAGCTGGCTAGTGTTAATCTCTTATGCAAGGTTACATGACCAGCCAGAGACCTGAATCTTGATTTGGCACAGGCGAAAGTTCACACCATCTAAACAAGGGCTTGCAGTTATTACACCCAGGTGTTAAAGATTAGTCCCAAGATCAAAAGGAAGTCCACATGGCGAATAGGGCGTATTCTTATCTGTCCCCATATTGACAGACAGTGGGAGAGACATTGTCTGCTATATTTGATTGGATTGGTTCACAGCGATATCCAATCGGAATTGAGACAGAGGGTATAATTACAATTCAACGTGAATTATACCTTCCAACTTGTAAAAGAAAATTTAGAATTCGCCTAGAGAGATTGCTGATCAATAGGATTACTCCGAGAAGAAGTCACTTGTAATTTGGCGGCAAAACTTAGAAGTAGATTCTAAGGAAAGCTTCGAAAGGAAGCTTTTTAGGGGACAGAGAACTTCATGTTTCAATGGGTCCCAAGTCTTCAAGAGTTCGAGACAGAATTGAGGCTGTAGCCGGGACAGTCAAAGTTGACAGAAAAGTAGTCGTGGGAGAGAAAGTGGAGGAGGAGTCTAGAGAAAGTCAAAGTGGAGGAGGAGAAGGAGTCCGGAGAAAGTGGAGGAGGAGTCGTCTAGAGAAAGTCAAGGGGGAGGAGGAGGAGGAGAAGGAATTTGGAGACAAGTTGAGGAGGAAGGGGAGAAGGAAGTGGGAGAAATAAGAGAGAGAAGGATAGTAGATGAGTTGCATGGTGGAGCAATACGACTAGAAGAGTTACTGCTTATCTGACTTGTACATAGCAAGGTTTTTTTCGATTACCTTATTGTTGGATTCAGGTATTATAAGTAATAAATGAAAGTCCATGACATCTATTGAGCCTTTGATGGAAATCAGCCAACCATTGGATGAGGAGAGATAAAATCAAGACAGCATAAGGAAGGCACTCTAGAGTATGTATTTTGATTTTTGGGTTTGTTTAATTGTTACTGATTTTTGGGTTTGTTTAATTGTTACTATATTGTTCAAGATGTTTAATGAGGATTATTTAAGGACAGCTCTTTCCAATTCATGTCAAAATGCTTAATCATGTGCTGTCTCTAAATGTTACCTGCAAGAAACCACTAAGAAATATTACAAGTTCAACAATACTTGGAAAACAGGGTTCAAGCATGTGCATACTAGCAGCAAAGGTTCTCAGCCTGCATCATTTCTTTTTTATTTCATAAACTCTTTATATATCATACATAAAAATATATTACAAGATAATTAATTTTAAAGTTGGATTAAATTATTCTTAAAAACATAAATACATCATGTAATATTTGATTGTTTATTTCAGTTTAAGTCAACCGTTATTTCTTCTTTAATTACAGTGGTAAACCTTGCCAACAGATTTTTGAATCTCAGCCTTAAAGAAAATTAAACCCTTGATGAGGATCAGGAATACATTCAAAGACTGAGTCAAAAACTTTCTCATCCAGGTGAACAAAGCTTGGAGGAATACTGAAGGGAAGTCAGCAACCTTAAAAATCCAGCAACAGGAAAACTGAAGTCAGAACGTCTTTGCAGATGGTTGTAATACCATTATGACATTCTAATGCTGATACTGAGAGGACATTCTCCATTCTTCACAAAATACAAAGTAATTACAGGAGCATTCTTGACAAGAGAACCTGTTAAGTGTGAGGCTTAATAATCAGAATGAATGTTGTCATCAATGGTCACCTGATGGTAATCTTGTGAAGGAAACTAAAAATCCTATCGGATTTTATATTTAAAAAATCTTCAGTGAACTATAAGATAAACAACCCTTCCTTTTTCATTAGTGTAACGTTTTCCACCAGAATCCAAATTTGATATGTGTTCAGAATATGCCGTTTTATTTTAGTACAGCTATGAAGAGAATGCATGTTATTGGTAAAAATGCACTAATTTTGTTCTCTATCCCACTGAAACTTAATTTATGCCAATAAAATATCAACTGGTTTAGAAGCCAATCTACTGATCAAAATTTGTAAATCTGTTTTTAAATCCTGGTTGTGTTACATATTTGGCCAAGGCATTCATCACAAACAGTCTTCCTCATTAGCAGGTTGAAATTCATGTTTATTATGATGCGTACATGCTATCATACCTGAGCTAGGCAAATACCTTGACAGAGTTGTTCCCCATGGTAATGTAATCTTGGTCAGCCGCTTTTGCAGCTATGTTCACATTTACATGCTTCAACTGCCAGAGATTTTGTGATATGAATATATTGATTTAATGTCATAGAAACTTTACAACTGTACAGCAATAACCATTTTAATATGTCTTGACTACATTAAGCATCACAATAACACTGCATTCTGGGCTATGATGCCAAACCACCCACCCCAACATGCATACCAGGGACACCATCTTACATTGCAGGATTCACTTCCTGTCATGTTATTCCATAAACACACGCACCTGCATCCTACCCTGCCCTAAAGGAGCTGCAGCACCTCAGTTGATTGAGTGCCAGACTTTAGTACTAATATTAGTACCCTACCTCCTTCATCAGCTGGGTACTAATATACCATGTTTTATTCAGACCTGGTGCTTTATCAGCATACTGTATCATCAGAATGTTTTAAGATGCTGCATACCCATTTTTAAAAAAAAATCAATATTTCAATATCAGAAATGCTGAATTTCAGAGTGGAAACATGTGTAAAAGGATATCTGCCTTCTTCACATGAATTCTGCTATGGGATCATCTGCAGTTTAAGTTAATCTAATAATATTGCCATTTTCAGCCTTGTTTTTCTGTGTGCCATATAAGGACATTGCATCCTAATTTGGAACATAAATGTCATACTTTGATTTGGTGATTCAGTGAATTAAAAGTAAACACAGTCTGTGACTCTGAAGTTCATCAAGAAGCCATCATTCACCATTTAAATGAGAAAATAAAGATGTATTTGTCTTTCTACCTATAACTGCTGCGACAGGCTATGTCATTCAACAATTAATAATGTATCAATATATGGAACAGCAACTCCAAAAATGAATTACCACAAGAATCTTGTGTTATCTGTCATGGTGGACAAAATACAGTTAGTGTAAATGTACAAATATATTTTAATTTATATAGTCTTCATAACTTCATCATATTCCAAACTTCTTGAGTAGTAAAGAAAAGAATCTGAATCTGCATGTATACAGTGCAGGGCCAGTTATGGCATAAAACTGCACCAGAAGAGAGAGCTACTAAAACGTTAGTAGAATTGTTCAAGAGCTGTCTTGAAGAAAAATATCTCATCCTAGGTGTTAAATTTTTACTCTTTTATCACACTGACTGGAAAACTTCATTTGCTCCATAGCAAGGTAAAGAATCAGTCATAGTCTTGACATCATAGGTACAGTAAAAGTCACATGAGTCATGTAGCAGGGGTCACGCTACCAGGCGAAGTCGGCAATTAAGTCGCCTAAAAAAATGTAAACTTCGCCTTCTTCTGTTAGGAAAGCAAAAGCAAATACGCCCTGTGATTTTTTTAGAGGTACATTGACATATACGTTTTGAGATGTCCCCTCGCCTTAGGCAGGTTTATTCTAGTATTGTGTTGTAGCTAAAGGTATTCTTCAAGCCATCAGTAACTAGGCCTAGTTTTGATATCAATTATGCTGACAAATAAACTCATGCACATTCACAGGCATGTGTTCTGATAACTGATTCACCATTAACCATTTATCAAGTTGGCAACTAGGCCCCTATCACTACCCGATTTGCGCATGTTATCCTTTGATGATAAAAACATACAAACCTGTGTTTCAAAATTTTAACAATAGTATGTATATAGCAGTTTGAGTTTTAAGAATAAAATTGGTGATCTGGATATTTTAACTGCCTCTTGTACATTATTTCGACATAAAATTAGTTTGAAACTCTAAGTGTACCAGTAATGGGGGAAAAAATGGCGGACATTGCTATGTCTGGGAAGTATCAGTTTATTAGATTGTCTGTTTTTGTAAATCATCGAGCAAATATATACAGACAAATATACAATTCATAGAAAGCAAAGCCTAGATATTATGTTACTTAAGATTTAACTTTAAAATGCAATTATATAGGTCAGAAACATATGAGTCAATGCTATGCTGTGGAATTCACAAGAAGCATTGTAAGGTCAAAGCAGTTTTCTCACTGGACTCATATTTGTGAAAATATGGAAACAAGCAGCTAAGCAGATAATATTTAATCAATGCCTAAAATTAATACAAGTACGTAGACAAATAAATAAATCATAAATTTGCAATCCTATCATGGACTGTTGTAATGAAGCTATATAGACTACATTACGAAAACACCTCCTTCTGAAAATAGATGCACTCACGTCAGTGTTGATTTGGTTGGAAAGATGGGTTTTGTTCATATACCAACTATAAATGAGCCATGTCTGTAATTTTTATGTATGAATAATTACAGTAATGTTTTATCCGCAACAAAGAAGTGAGGACACTTGTGCATTTACCCTCATGTACATGGTACAGGGGTTGTGTCAAACGCATTTAGAAATCTTTGAAAGTGCTATTATTGTGAACTTTTAAAAAGTATATAAAAAAAATAAATACAAAGATATAAAAAAAAATTGATTAAGGGTAGGTGATTAAGCATTTTTACCAACTTGCAATTACAATAATGTAATCTAGTTACTCAGTCAAATTTTGTTACAGTGCATTTGCTGTTACTCTCTTGTAGAGTCATATGGCCAAAATAACTAAGAAAATTTTCTACTAGAAAATAAAGTATTGCTTAAATCCGATGTTAAATGCAAATATGAATACTGGGAAATAGAGGGCATAATTCAAGTAAGAACACACATTATATATATATATATATATATATATATATATATATATATATATATACATATATATATATATATATTGCATTTCTTGCTTCACGTCCACTTCTCCCTGTTGAGCTCTCACTTCTCCCTGTTCTGTCCAAAAGGAGAAGTCACTTCTCCCTAAATCTGAAGTCTAGCTTGACCCCTGATGTAGGTGCATTTACTCATGTTAAATGACATAAAAATTGTTCTTTTAAAATTTAACACTACTTTTCTTTAACCAAAGTCTATTCAATCCTGAGTATTGAATGCTCTGCACCTTAACTGTCACCAAGAAACTTCCAGACAAAAGTTATCGATCTCTATGGTCTTTTACAATGGTGGCCATATACTAAATTTGGGTCAAGAAAAGAGCACATTGAATTGAATCATCACAATATAAGGTAGTACAAATTTGTTTGTCAATATGCGTAACTTTCATTGTGACATCACTGCATGCGACATTTAATCCAGATTGTACTGGATCACACCATTAGGTTCATTTCGTCCAAAAATGTCAACATACTTTAACATTGATTTTGCCGTATGCACTTCTTGGGGCGTCTAAAATAATGACCTTCCAAAGGAATGTGGATGTATAAGAATCCAAATGAAGTGAATACTTGCCACTTAAAGGTATGCTGAATCAAATTCTAAAAAATTACAGCCATTACTGAAATAGTTGGTGTTTAATGCCTACATGACCTGTGTGACTTGTACCATAGTCAAACTCAAAATCCAAACGTCGAAGGTTCGATACCTGCCCAGGCTAAAACAAAACCACCCTCCACCACTATTCCTTCCCGTTACGTCCGAAATTTCTATACAAGAGTGTGAAGCTACTGTGTCCACTGTAACAACAAATTTCAAATTTTCAAAAATTATAGTTAAATGTTTTGAATAATAAGGCACTTAAAAAGGTGTCATTTTTACCATAAACAGTGCAGCGAACATATCATTATCAGATTTTGCAGCTTTCAAAGCTGTTAAACATTTCTCCAGAACATTTGTTGACATTTCCCCGTCCATACTCGTAACGCTTCAATCACGTTGCTCCCCAAACTCAGCCGTGTCAGAGATATCTTGTAGACTGGAGAAATCTTAATATGCTTAGCAAAAGACTCGCGCAATTTTAAAATTCTCTCTCCTTGGCAACTACGTTTAATGGGAAAATTAAGTTTCTTGCGCAAATTACTAGATGAAAATGAACAATAAAAAAACTGCAGTAAAACTTAAGATTTATAATGAGCTATTTGTGAGGTGTTTTTCTTTAATTTCTATTTACTGTTTAGTCCTACCTACCCGCAATGGTAACTATAGATCGTCGTGCTTTGAGATACACCACCGCAAGAAAAGCAGTGTTAATGCAATTTTTTAACAGTTAACTTAGATAAAAGGGAGTCAGTGGAAACAAGGAGAATGAAACAACAGCATATCATGTTATGCACAGTCATAACAAACACGTTTAGACATTGCAGAATTCCGCACTCCTGCATCTTCCATTCTCTCATATTTAGGCAGTATACAATCAATATCAGCGAAGGTTTGAAGAACATGCGGGCAATATTTTTTTTTTCTTTAGTGGTACCTCTACTTTGATATAGCGAACAGTCTTTATGTCACTTGCCATCACCCATCCGGCCCACCTTCTCCTATATTTAAATTTTGTAAAGAACAGCCAGTTCCACTAAGGTAAAGGTAAAATACCATAGTATTTCAGCTGAAAAAAAAAGTTCCTGGCTGTGCCCCCCCCCCCCTTTTTCCGCCTGGCACCACGGGCACTTCCACCCACCCATCTCCTCCCACCGCCAATTTATACAATCTCATCTCTACGGATGTTTATGTTTATGCCTTTCTTTGAAGACCAGTTCCTATTCGGAACCCTTTACAAGCTGTAATAGTCTTGCTCCTGATTTGTATCTTTCAAGCGCGAGCTGCTTAACTTAACATTTCAGAATAACTTGGGTCCATGTTGCAAGTACGATCTAATGACGTCTGGAGATATACTCTCTAAGTTAAAATTTTGGCACCATTTCGGTAGCCGGGTTGTCTAGCTTAGGAGCTGAAAACGCAGTGTAAATCTGCCTATATCTTATATATATTCAACTTTTTTGGTCTATGTGTAGAATTAGAAGTAATAATTACTCAGAAGAAAGAGACATCCTTTGTGTTATCAAAGAATTACAAGACGGTCACAATAAAACTTTGAGACGAACACATGACAGATTACTTCGTAACTTCATATATGATTGGGGATTACAGTGCGATAGAAGCACCTTACTGAAAAGGATAGGGGGTTTTTTCTCATCATAATGGAAACACTGTTTCCCAGAAAGAATACATTTTCTCAACAACACGAAATATAAAACAACAATTCTGATTCTGAAAAAGACAGTCTGGATAGAACATACGATAATTCTTCTTCATTTGTTTCTGTAGCTTCAGTCGTATGTGTATCCATTAACTCAGATCATAGCAAGCTCAAATGCTCGTTTGGGTGAAACAGTGATGCACAGGTTTAAATGACAATGAAATAGGAACCAAGCATATATCACGATAAATGCACTGCTTGCTGTAACAAAATCAGATCTAGCTTCAAAACTCGTACGAGTAAGAGGACCATTATGGAGAGAGTCATTACCAGTTAAAGAATTACTTCAACAATGTTAAGAAATCATCAACTCGAGACACAAAATAAACATTGCAGTGATTTTGAAAAATATGTTCATGACAGAAGAATTGAAAACAAAGAAACTTCGAACTCAAATAGAAGGTAAAGTGTTGGAACGAAAATGACTGTTTGTCTTATAATATTCTTCTCCTCTGAAGATACAAAAATTGAATTTATTTATGAATATATGGCGGATGAAATTAGGTTTTAATGACGTAAATCAAAGTATTGAATTGTCAAAGTAAACAACATTTTGGTTAAATAGTAGCATTTAGCTAAAGTATATAATGCACGAAGATGAACAACGAGGGTGTAAGTGAAAGTGAAAGACGAGGATAAAGAAAATAAAGAAGTTAAAACGAGAAATTATCAATTAAAATGTTTCGAATATTGTGTAGACAGTTGAGCAAATAGTGAAGCGGTTAAAAGCGAACAGTGGTTCCTTCTAGAGCGAGTTGTTGCTATGGTGAATCATTTTAAATATTCAGGAGAAATTTCTTTGTTCAGATAGCTGTTCATGAGACGTGGAAGTGCTTGTGTGTTAGTAATATCTTATCTGAAGTAAGAGTTGTTGACTTGTCAATATATTGTAAACGGCATCGAAAATACGAATGTTTACTCTATTGGGATCACCATACAGGACGGTATTTACATTACCAAACGTGTGATTGATATCGATGCATGGTTCTTAGTGATGCACGCAATAAAAAAAAACAGACGTGTTGTGTCCTTTTTACAGATCTACATATATGTAAATAAAGTTTGATTAATTGAACTGCGTGAAGAATTCGAAATTTTCTTCAACTCAAATAAATGTGTCTGGAAAATGTGAGTCACTGTTATTTAATGTACTTTTGAAGTTATTATGGAAGTAATGTTGACCATTTTCAATATATAGTGTATTTCCATCTTGAATGATGGAAGGAGCAACTGAGATGTAATAAAGATTTGTTAGAGGTAGTACTGATTCGAAATTGTTTACATTACCTAAGTTATAGCGAGTAATATCACCAACAAATGATGGAGTCAGAGATGTGAGATAGAGAGGGCTTGAACCAGTTGTAATTTTATACAAAAGTGTAAGTTTATGCTCGCATCCTATTTATCTGTGTAGCGCTTTAATATATACTACTTGTGTTGCACCAATCACAACTCTGGCTGCCTCATTTTGTATTTTTTGGAGTTCTCTTTTCTCGTGTAAGGTGCGTTTTTCTCAAGCCACATTGCCATCTTCCAGAATGGGTCTTATAAAGGATGTAAATATAATCCCTAACGATTTCATGTCTAGTTGGAATTTTAGTCTGCACATTATATTATTTTTTACCATGCTTTTAATTTATGTAGTTCTGTTTATTTGTGCCGTGAGCAGTCATTTAGAGAGAAATACTCCTAGATATATGTGCGAGTCAACTTTCTTAATTAATTGCTTGAGTATATTTACTGGTGGACGGAAGGCTGTTAGGGCGTGCGGTGATAGGAGATATGATGCCCCGACTCTATGGTGCTTTGGATATTGGTATCTAGGAGATGATCGACCAACATGTTATAGACCTGATATAGCAAACAATAAAATAAAATACAACATTAATGGATGGAGTAACAGATATCTGAGCAAAGATATAGAACAGAACAAAACGAGCCCCCGTATGTAAAATATAACAGTTTAATCAATTACATAAACAAAATGAAATTGAACATGACATTTGAATGGTACGCTTTCTCTTAGAAATATAATTAAAAATTTATGCGAAATGCAATTAGCCGTTGTTATAACTATAAAACAAATTTCATAATATAATCAAGGGACTGATAGAACTCAAATTGCCGGCATGTCAGCGTAACTTGGTTGTTTCCGATCCTTTCCAATTCCAAATCACTGTTGGTGACGGGTGAGAGTTGCCATATTCTCTCTCTCTCTCTCTCTCTCTCTCTCTCTCTCTCTCTCTCTCTCTCTCTCTCTCTCTCTCTCTCTCTCTCTCTCAACTTCTTTGGGTCATCAACCATAACTTAGTCACAGTCTTTTCCCACTACGGGGTGCAAGGTATGGAGCTATTTTTCCTTTAAATAAATGAAACGTAACGTAAGCATTTGTCAGCTTTTTGTCTTCTGCTGGGATCAAACAATATTCGCACATTTTTACGTCAGATATGGTCTTATCATTACTCAGCAGAACAATGGTCAGTTCGCAACCTGATATTGATACACAAACAACCTCTGATCATAAGAGTAATGCCTTTCTCTTGCAGATAGCTGCATTCATAACTGGGATCATGACATAACTAGACCTCTGAAATAAACTATTACATCCCACTGATGGCTACAAATTACCAGCTGGACGATGTCGGTCGGTACAGGCCGATTTTGCTCGGTTAAGAGAATTCACAACTTAATGACACAATAAATTAATGGACTTCTCGTCTTGTCTTAACTACATTACCTGCTAACTATCGATTCATTGACATAGACATAGCAAATCAATTCTCAGCATACATGCTACATCATTTAAGACAGAGATAAAGTATTTCTCACAATTCGTATCAGAGTAATGCATGATACTCCTACAATACAAAATTTCAATTACACCTGAATAAGGTAATTCGAAAATAATAATATAAATTCGAACAATATCATATAATACATGAATCATATAACATTCGAGACAAATGCATGCAAACCCTTAGGTTCCGAAATCACGGAAAATTGATGTATGAATTTAAACGAATCAATTTTTTCAACAAATAATTACAAACTTATATCAATGAGCATATTGTAGGCGACTCAAACAATACTTTTGTGCCCTTTCGAGACTAGCTCTTTCTATGCAGCCTCTGATTCCGGGTCTCTCAAATTCGTCCAAACCCACGTCCATTTCTTTAATGAGAGAAATTATTTATTAATAATTCCCACAGAGTCCCACAGACATCCTTTTTAGGCAGAAAATCTTGGACTGACTGATCTCGCTAGGGAGATTACTTAAAACCTCGAATTTCGTCTGGGAACTCACAACTCTCGTTCGCTTAGAAAATCAGGATTTGCTTTCTCTAACCGCCAAAATTTTAACACTCCCATCGAAGTCAGAATAATTCTCTTGTCCGCCTTTATTAATAACTATTCGTGAAAATATCATTTTATGACACCTATTTCAAATGGTCCAAGATTTCCCAAATTTGTCTCTGGCTTGTCTCTAATTTGTCATTTCCTCTTGATCCTACACTGACATATCTGTCGGACACTGATCCTAGCGGGTCCTAATTAAATTCCAATCCTGCCCCAAAACAGATCATATATTAATCATCGCAAGATACTAATTTATGACCACGACAGAACGTACTGCGAAAATATACTTCGCACCATTACAAAGAGTTTATCAATATTCCTAGAAATTGTCAGGGATTTAATTTTAGAAGGGTTGAAAGATACAAGCCAATTATTTGCCCACTGAAAAATGAGAGGTTATTAAGGGATTATCCACGATTGGAAAGAGACTTTATCATCTTCAAATAAACTTGCATTGGAGTGTATATCATATACTATTACATATGTGTATCAAGAAAAGTTACCAACCTAACACGGACCAATGGGGCACACCAGCTCTAATACACCTCCACTCTATAAACACTACCAAAAGTATCACTCATTGACTTCTATATTTTCGTTACCCAAAAGACCATTTTATAAGTCTTCCTGTGATAACAATAGTCTTCCATTTATGGGCGAGTCTTTTATGCCACACTCCATCAAAATCTTTATTGGTGTCGCAAACACAAATCTAATTTTCCTTACAGAACATTTCATAGATTAGCTGTAGAATCACCTGGAATAAAGCCAGATTGGAAAGGTGTAAGAATGTTATCTTCACAGAAGCAATTGAATATGTGTTTAAAAACCTGTATTTCTAAAACTTTTCCAACTGTATTGAAAAGCAATATTAGTATGTAATTAAATACGACGGAAAGGTCACCCTTCTTTAAACCGGACAAACGATTGCTTCTTTCCAAGAGTCTGGAAAGCTTGCTTCTCTAAGAGATTGGTTAAAAAGTGAATTAAGTGGATGCGAGAGTTCATTGGACCCCGATGGTCCCGATGATCAGAAGCCTTACCAAGAGGAAGGCTTTTGAGAACATTTTGTACTTCTTAGGCGTCAGTTTTATAGAACTTATGTTTAAATCCGTATATAAAAGGGAACACAAGAAGGTCAAACATTCTTTTCATCTAATACAGTTTGCTCTTT
This sequence comes from Megalonaias nervosa, assembly GCA_016617855.1. Classification (NCBI taxonomy): domain Eukaryota; kingdom Metazoa; phylum Mollusca; class Bivalvia; order Unionida; family Unionidae; genus Megalonaias; species Megalonaias nervosa. The sequence goes on along the minus strand of JAECUM010094407.1, from coordinate 9,563 downwards.
TAAAAAAAAAATCGTTAAATAATTCAGCTTTGGCAACTTCGTCGGTGATTATCGAAACGCTATGTTGAAGGCACAGTATATAATGTGGACTGTGAAGGTTGATGAATAATTTAAGGGCTGACCATTAATCTTCGGATGATGCAGACACGATTTCAGCTTTGGTGCTAATTTGTTAGTATGTAGCTGTTGGGCTTCTCAAATGATAGAGATAGCGTTTTCGGCAGGGAACGGAATATAGTCTAGCTAGACGATAGGTTAGTTTACGTAGCTTTTCGATAGACTGTCTTACTTAAACGTATTGACATTTTGATTGTATCCTTGTAGATTCTGATGGTTAATGTTAGAGTTCTCTTCGGAATACATTGGCCAGATACAAAGACCATGTAGTCCGATACACGTTTTTGCATATTTGTCAATATGTTTCAAGCAATCCCGGTCGGTAGTGGATGCTTTATGTCTCAGGAGATTATATTCACCTTGGCCGCATATGGTCACGTATTTATCTGGGACGAGTTATATTTCTGCAGTTAAAAATATCCCATAACACTTGGAATGATACCTAATATCAGCAATGATCTCTAACCCCATTGAGAATAGCACTTTAATTATTCATTACATGTAACAGATCTGTCAACGTTGAAGAGCTTTCGATAGAATGAGTGGGCTGATCAATGCAGTGGGAAAGGAGAAAGCTAATCATATAATAATTTCATTTTATCATCTGAGAGTGGATTTAGCATATTGAAGTTAACGTCGCCAGTTGCAATTATATCCCTAATCCCTGTATCAACATTATGGTGTAATGCGTCTTCTATCATTGAAGTATATCCATTGTTTGGAGGTCTATAGAATAACGTACCAGAATTTGTCCCGAAGTGAAAGTTCATTCCATAAAACATTTTGTTTAAGATCTTTGGAGATGAGGGAAATCGTTCACATAAATCATGATACCATCGCCAGTATCGCCTACGCGATGTTTCCGGAATGGGTTATCTTAAAAGTGGAGGGAAAGGTCATCATGTCTGCCTGAAGCAGAATCATCAATATTAAAGTCCCGTTGTTGGCGAAGATGTTTTTAGCTGCACGTATATTAAGATGTTTATATAGATATTTAAAAAAGTAAACCTTAGGTTCGAGTTCCAGCATGGAGAAAGAGAGCTAGTAGCTTGTGAGAGGTCGCTGAAAAATACATTGAATGAAACCGAGCAACAACTAAAATTAATTTTTATTAATTTAAATTAACAATGATTGGGAAAATGTGTAAATTAAACCTTGAGAATGATAGAGAAGGACAAAAGAGATAGGGAAGGAAAAGAAATAAAATGGGGGCACAGTCTCAAAGTGACGAAAATAGAATATAAAAATATAGCTTTTATTATCAGCTAAAAAAGTCAACTTAAAATGCAATGTACGCAATACTGAGAGAGAGAGAGAGAGAGAGAGAGAGAGAGAGAGAGAGATTAGTCTTTTCCCACATTATTATTAATATTAGCATATTTTTATAAAGAAAATTATTAAGAAACACATTGTATATATATTTTGTGACGAATCTGGCAAGATTTTGACACGCAAGTCAGTGCTAAATAAAATTTGAAGCGAAAGTTTTAAATGAAAATGGATACATGGAAAGCCATCCTTACATAATGGAAATATGCAAATTATCTAACCAATTTTGCAAACGAAAAATCAAATTACATTGATAATATCGTTCACTATTGTGTATATTGCGCCGTTCTCCCACATAAACCTAGTGGACAGAAACTGTTCATTCCTTATGTTTTATAAATGACCGCGTACACGGTAATTTGCATATGAAATAAAGAGGGCTCATTTACTTGCATATGTAAATAAAAAAAACTTTTACTCTCTCTCTCTCTCTCTCTCTCTCTCTCTCTCTCTCTCTCATACACACAAAGACACATACACATACAACAGTATGGCCGATTTCAAAAGGCACTAACATTGAACTTATCAGAGACACATGTTACACGTCGCAGATGAAGCGCCCTACATCAAAATGCAAGATACCCTACTGTCGGAAAAATGAGAAATTAAAGATGATTTCCCCGTAACTGATGGACGTATGTTGCTCAGATTTTAAAAGACGTAATAAATAAAATGAACTCTCATTTGAGTCATACTATATCTAAACTCCGATTTTCCTTTTAGCCCCGAACACATTATTACAAGAAAACGTTCAGATCTGTGAAACTTTGTTTCATGTTTTGCGGATTGTAAACAAAATATTTTGGTATGGTTAATAGGTCAGCGTTACTGTATAAAACTTAGCGTAATATAAATGGACCAATTTGTAACAGTCTTCAAAGGATTATGAAAAGAAGCCATGTACTTTCGAACAAAGAAAAAGCTTTGAAACAAATATTGGAATAAAAAAAGGTTGGATTTAAAGTACCACTATGTATTCAATGTATGTAGATGATTCAGTTAGTGGCTTTAATAGGACCTGTGAGCTAACTGAAATCAATGGTTTTGATTTATCATGTACATCTTACGCTGATGATGAAGTTCTTCTTTATAGCAGTGCATCAGGACTATAGGATCTGATGGTGAATTCATGACTTTCATTATACATGGAATTTAAATGTAACTGATAATTAAATCGAAGTTAGTATAATTATTAAGTCTAGAAAACTGCAACAACTGCTCAAAGTCTCATATGTAAATGTAGCAGGTGACGAGTTTGCGAATGCATATGTTTGTTTTTAATCTGTAAATATTTAGATGCTTATGCAAAAGGTATAAATACCCATGTAACAAAACATTACATACTATTTTGTTTTATAACAAAAGTTTCAAAATATAATTGTACAACTTCGTGTAAAGATGCATGAACACTTTCTAAAATCCATCTTATTGTAAACTAGGGAAATCTGGTCATTGGGTTTCAAAGTCAAAAGAATCCGAACAATCCGAATAATAATAATAATAATAATAATAATAATAATAATTCAAGTGAAAGTTTCTCAGCTCTCCTTTTTGGCTTCATAATCTGCTTAAATAATGCTGCGGGAACTGAGCTTAAACGTCTTTGGCTTCATGTGTTCTAAAACGGAATGTTAACGTATGGTATCATGCTATACAGTTGCGGCCTTAGCAAACGCGAGCCCGATTCGGATCATTTTGGCGGGTACCCCTGGATTTACGCGCTGGGCCCCCCTGTGAGCACGACATTTGGAAATAAACTTTTAAACAAGTTTTATATCATATTGATCTTAAAATTTTCTTCCATCGCTTTAAAATTACTTTCTCTCTTTTGATATATTTTGAAAAATTACTAACGAGCGGGGACTCTGTGAGAGCGGGGCCAAATCGGTCCAATCAGCCTAAGGCCGGCCCTGATGCTATAAATTATAAACAGGATAGCTTGGTTAGGATAGCATACCAAATAATATATTTATATTAAAAGGATTTGGATGAAATTGGAATAGGATTTTATTTATAATTGCTTTTGGTACTATCTGGAAAAATCAAAGTATGATGTCGATAAGTAAACTAATTTTTACTACTGAAAAGAAATTTAAAAAATCATATGAACATTTCTGGAAAAACAATATTTTCGATTTTTAATTCTCCAAACGGCAATAAACTTAGAACTTAAGGAAAATCCAAACATTCATATGCACCGTATAGGCACCTAACAAACGTGGTAGCTATGGCAAGCACGTTGGTATCTATGCAGTTATAATCGCAATTTTTCATACGGACAGTTGGACGTAGGAGGGTAATTTCTGTGTGGTAGTTATTGTTAGTAGGTTTTAAATTCAAATAATCATAGAATACAAAATGCGTATTTTCAGAGTATTCAATTAACACATCTTAAAGTAGTATAGAAGAGAATGCATTGAAACTTTGATTTCCTGTCCGACAATTGACACTTTTGGAATATTTCCTGACTTTTCTATTTTCGCCTTTCTTTCCGTCATACATTTAAATAAGCAATGAGAAACAAACCACTGAAATTAGCCACATCAAGTCAACAGAATAAATATTTTGTACCAAAGCATTCACGTGTTAATATGTCTTTGAACATATCACCTGTGATGTGTACTGACAAATGTGAGGCTGAATGACTTCTTTTAAGAAATAAAACCATTCATTCATGTATCCATCCATCCTCAAAACATGTATTGTTCAGAAAATCTGATAGCAATACCCTTATATGTTTCGCTTAATCAAAATAAAATAAATATTCTTAGTGTTACCCGAGGAGATTTCATTGAATACACAGCGGAAAGACTGGAAAATAACAGAATCAGATTGATGCAACTTAAGAAAGAAATTGTTACATTTATTTGAAAATTTTTTGAGAGAGCTGACAAATTATAAAAGGTCGCAAATATTTGAATGATCATCATACTTAGGATCGTGTTATTTCCCCTAGATGTTAGTAATCTCTACTTGTGAATAGCCATAAAATGTTATCAGTTACAATTGGATTAACCACAACTTTATCTCCAGGTAGGTCATTGCCTAGTAATAAATGAACGCCCTCAGTGGGTATAGATGACACTGTTTCGACTGTCACGGGTCCTGAGACTAAGGCTGATGACAAATTTACAGACTGGAGGGGAACATTAACAAAGCCGCACTCTGCTCCCTGAATAAGAACACTCTCATTAGAACAGGACTTCTCAGAAAAAGGCAAAGTACCTGATAATAAAAGACTCTGAGAAACTCCTATGTCCCTTAAAATTTTAATCGGGATGGGATTGACAGAATCACCTATGAGTGATATAGAGCCCTTCGACATGAATGGTTCATAATTCTCCATAATAAAATCAGACTGGGGTTTATTAGACCGAACAAATGTATTGCTTTCAATACATGACAGTTACCTTGACCTCTTAGAAATAAGAGCATTTGGAATAGGTCTGTTTTGATTCTGATGATTATTTCTATATTTGTAGCAGCCAGAAATAGCGTGTCCTTTCTTCTTGCAATAGGTACACGTAGGAGGAGATATGGATTTCTGATCAACCTTATGAGAAACTTGATTTCTAGAAGTTGTGCCAGATTGAAATTTGGAAGTGCTCATATTAGGCTGAAATATATTTTTACCAGACGACTGCTGAGTGGAAGACTTACTTACAAAATGAACTTTATGAGCTAAGGAATACTCGTCAGCAGTACGAGCAGCATTTTCCAAGGTTTCGACACTATGCTCATCAAGATAAGTCTTAATGTCACTATGGACGCAATTCTTGAACTCTTCAAGTAATACGAGTTGTCTTAGAGTTTCGTAATCTTGATCAACCTTCTTGGCTAGGCACCACCTATCAAATGACTGCTCTTTTTCTCTTGCAAATTCGACATGAGTTTGTCCTGCTTCTGTTTCATTGTTCCTGAAATTTTGCCGATAAGCCTCACAGACCAGCTCATAACCCTTTAAGATGCATTCCTTAACCAGAACATAGACAGCACTTTGCTGTACTGATAGGGAAGCATATGTGTCTCGAGCTTTGCCAAAAAAGTGCACTGTGTAATAATGGAGTCCAATGCTCCCTTGGCCATTTCGAATTTTCAGTAATTGTTTCAAAACGAGGAAAATATTTGTCTACTATTATTTCTCTCACAGTTGACACTAACCTAATATTCTTAGTAACATCAAAACTTGAATTTGTATCTAAAGTGGGAATGTGCTTTTCATTTGCCAGCTCTATTTCTTTTATTTTAAATTGATATTCCCTCTCTTCCTTCTCTCTTTGCATTTGCATCTGCATCTGTCTCTCTCTCCACTTTCTCCGATTGTAACTGCATTTGTTCTTTCTGTAACTGCATTTGTTCCTTCTGTAACTGCATTTCTCTCTCTTCCTTATCTAATTGCATTTCTCTCTCTCTCTCTCTCTCTCTCTCTCTCTCTCTCTCTCTCTCTCTCTCTCTCTCTCCTCTGTTTCCAATAGTATTTGTTTTTCTTCTCTCTGAAGTTCAAGCTTTCTTAACTCCAATTCCATCTTGTATTTTAATTTTAATTCCTTTACTTTTATGTTAGAGTGTGATACAGACTTTCTGATCAAAACCAAAGCACTTTTATCCAAAACATTCTTTTCCACCAAATATTGGATCAAAATAGTTTTATTTCTTGCTTCGTTAAAGAAGATTTTGCCTCAGAAAGATCATATTTTATGGCAAATTGAATCAATTCATCTTTTTTCAAACAGTCTAACTGCTCTTGGGTAGGATTTGAAATAAAGATCTCCATTTTTGATGACATTGTTTAAAGCTTGCAGATTTCACTAAAAATTTCTAAAATGTGAAATAATACTTCGGATTTAAAAAATTCCGAAACTAGGGGAATTTAAATTTTTAAAAACGAAGTTTTCTGAAATATTTTAGCCAAAATTCGTATCCCAAGGACGAGCGCCCAAGTAACAGAAAAGAGTGAAAACAACAAGCTTTCTAAAATTTTACAAATAATTTATTTCCCTAGAATACAAAGTGAAAAATGAGAAAAAAGAACTTACAGTTTTGCGAATTAAATCCAAAATTAATCCAAGAATTAAAGACAAAAGTCCTAGTAATAAAATGTCCTGAATAAAACTCAGTTCAAGTCCCGAAGAGATTTAAAATTGAAGGCGATGACGTGTCTGTTATGGCCTGCGTCGTCCTGATGTATGAACAGTCTCTTGTTAAATCACAGAAATATTATTCCAGGTTTGAATTCAGTATAAATTCCAATGAATGTCTTTATCCAAGAGTTTTGTCAGAGCACTTTTGTATTTCTAGAGAAAATAATCACTTGAATTCAATAACTTGAAGAAAATAAAATTCAAACCAAACTGGTCACAACATAATGCAACTTAAAGTGCCAGATGTTAAAGCACAACTGATAAAATTCTGAGAGTCACAAGATAATATAGCTCTCTGTTTGACCTAAGGTCACAAATTAGCATTTTCTAAAAACAACCATTACCTAATGGAAAATAACTTTCTAGAATGATTTAATGAGCCTTGTTTATTTAAAATATAATACCCTTTCAAATTTACTTTGGAATTCCCAAAACTCTGACCCAAATCAACATATTTACCTGAATAATAATTTTGTCAATGCACTCATAAACATCGAGGATAATGAAGCTATTATTAGTTGCTTATATCAATAAAATAAAAATAAAAAAGTCAAACAGAACTGAACTCAGTTCTGGACAAGGCCAAGTCCAGTAAACAATATTACATTACAATAGCATGTAATGGAATAAAAAATTTTAAGCAAACAGACAAACAATTAAATTAAATATACATAACAACAGTTACCGGATTAATGTGAAATTGATAGTACAATTTAGGATATTCTAGGAATTAATACACTGTAAGTTGTTTTTAATTATTCAGGTTGTTTGATTTTTTGTTATAGGGAATAAATTTATATTTCAGAGAAATATAATCCTTTTTGTGTTTTACCTTGCCTTGTTACTTACGTTTAAGACATTCCAGTCAGAATAATCGAATCCACTTACCCAGCAGGATTTTGGCAAAGTAGACGGCTATTTTCCAAACAGGAATTTGAAAGATTTTCCATGTACACTTGCGTTCTTGAATTCAGTTGGTTACCGCCTACTTTTCTGGCAGTGTCGCGGTGGATTCCTGATAGAAATTTTGTACCGAGGGTTCCACATAAATAAACACTTCAGCTTGTGCATATGATGTGTTATATCTTGTTAAAAGCTCTTATAAACGACAGATGATGTGCTACTTCTCGTTAATAGCCCTTATAAACGACAGATGATGTGCTACTTGTCGTTAATAGTCCTTATAAACTATAGATGATGTGCTGCTTCTTGCTTACAGTCTTTATAAGCTATAGGTGATGTGATACTCCTTGTTAAAAGTCCTTATAAACTACAGAAGATGTGCTACGTTTTGCTAACAGCCCTTCCGTACTACAGGTGATGTGCTACTGCTTGCTAAATTTGACATTCAGACTTGGTAACATTTTAGCACATTAAATTTAAAACGAAAGTGAACAAATTGAACAACGTTTTGAAAACCAGGACCTAATTACGCTAGAAGATCTGTAACTATGATACTATTTAAGATATTTGCATGTTTGTTACAAACTTGAAGATAGCATTAACGTATATCGGAAATAACTTGAATGCAACTCGAAGATAACGAGAAAAATAACGTGAAGGTAAATTTATTAAGTATTTAGGAAAACTGTAACTTACTTACAAAATAAATGGCAGTTAGAGAACAAAGCGATCCAGTTCTTGAAAGTACAACTTAGAAATATTAAGGGTTTCTTAATCACCAGAGAAAGTACCTTCGTACAAGATAAAAGACCCTCGAAAACTTGAACATCAAAACAGATTGGAAAAAGTTCACAGAAATTTGAGAAAGCCAAAATATAAAAGCAATATTATGGCTACGGAATTCAAAAATTAAGGACTTAGATGGCGTTAAAATATGCTGCAACATGTAATTTTTTTTGGAACAGAAATCACACCTACAATTAGCGTATCCTTCAACCAGTCAAATAAAATAAATCCCTTTCCTAAAATGTTATAGATTAATAAACTTTTAATAGTTATGAGTAAGTTTAATACAATCTAGTTTAATAAATGGCAAGTGTAAGGAATACAATATTTATCGATACGAACAACATCATTGCCACTCAGTACCATGCAACATTCAACTCATCTCTTACTGTCAGTTATAATATGCTTTCGAAGAGGATATTTAATTATAAACTTGATTTTTTAACATACTTATGAAAGAACAATAAAAATTGACAGTCTATTAGTAAGAAATAAAAATAATAAAGTAATTTAATGGAATTAATTATAGATATAGGATATTATAGATGTGTGAAATGGAATAAAATGGTTTATAAGTTTCCAGTGGAATGGATATTGAAGTTACTAGTTTAGTAGCTGCAGTGATCACAAATCTTGGCCGTATTATTCCTTTAGCTTTCAAGGGGTTAGGTACAAGGAAATATCTTTTTCTACCAAACAAACACCTTGCCAACATATATTATAAATTATACATAGGAATGAAACCAAAATCATGCCATACCCAAAGGTTTATATTATCTTTACATGCACATGAAAAGGATAAATGTTTGGTTTTGTAGGGATTAGCGCCATTTTTCAGCACATTATAGGCTATACATGCCAACTAGTATATTTGTTGGAGGAAGAACCCTGGAATAACGACCAGCCCACGGGAAGCTATTGATACGTTTTCTCGTACTCACGTTGGTTGAGCCTAGACTCAAACTCACGCAGACTGAGGTGAAATGCGAGTGATCTCTAAAAGCAAGAACCTTATACAACTTGGTCACCCGGGTATTCGTAAAAAGTCAAAGGAGAGATGACTGCTAATGGAGTCAAATAAGAAAGTATCGGTGTTCAATATGAGAAACATTTCTCTAAAGTTGTAATAACCTCGAGTAATAATTACAAGAGCATAACCAAACTACAACTAGTAGTATCAGGAGCAAATTAATTAAATATTCTCGATAATATTTCTCAGAGATTTCCTACCTGATTCCAAGAATCTTTCAGATCGTGTGTGTTAAAGAAAGGCTTGAACTACTACAT
>JAECUM010094406.1:0-26007 GCA_016617855.1 Megalonaias nervosa | reverse complement strand
GTACTGACTTTATCATGGGTGATATAGACTTTGTACTGACTTTATCATGGGTGAGGTGATATAGACTTGGTACTGACTTTATCATGGGTGATATAGACTTGGTACTGACTTTATCATGAGTGATATAGACTTGGTACCGACTTCATCATGGGTGATATAGACTTTGTACTGACTTTATCATGGTTGATATAGACTTGGTACCGACTTCATCATGGGTGATATAGACTTGGTACTGACTTTATCATGGGTGATATAGACTTGGTACTAATTTTATCGTGGGAAACTTAGACTTGATACTGACTTTCAAGAGTGATATAGACTTGGCACTGATTTTATCAGGGTTGATATAGACTTGGTACTGACTTTATCATGGGTGATATAGACTTGGTACTGACTATATCGTAAGTGATATAGACTTGATACTGACGATCAAGAGTGATATAGACTTGATATTGACTATCATGAGTGATATAGATTTGGTACTGACTATATCAAGACTGATATAGACTTGGTACTAATTTTATCATGGATAACTTGGACTTGGTCGAGAAGATTCGTTTCATGTGATGTAGAACGAGACAAGAGACCTCTATGATTCCATAGCATATAATAGGTCAGGTATTTATTTTGTTGAATAGATATAAAAGGAAGGATCTAAGTACATCAAATTATTTGAATTGGTTAGTATCTATATAACGTGAACCATTAGGAAATTGCTGAGAACGTGTAACCATTTATAGCTATAGTTAAGTTACACCTTTTTTTATTTGTACGTCTGAATACAAGCCGTTTCTTTTGTGCAACTCTCCTCGTTTCATGACTGCATTTTGGATAATTTCTGTTTCTTGAAACACGACAGGATTTAATCTTTTCTTAACCCTTAATTTTTATGTCTAGCTCAGTACGTTAACATTATGATCCTGAGGTTAGAAGTAATTTATCAGATCTGACATACTCTTACTGAATTGACCCCATATCTGATAAAGGGCATCATCAAACCAGGAGATAGGTTTCGCTAGGCGCATTTTATGGACAGAAGATATTTGTTTGTAAATTAAATTACTGTTTCCTGTGAAAACTAATATGCTGCCAACTGTGGTAACCATCTTATTAACATCTCTACTAGTGGAAATTATGAAAAACAACTGCTTTGTAGGTATGACTTTGCTTTTGTTTGGCTATACAGGACATCAGTGATATTAAAATGTTTACTGCATAGATAAAATAGGAACTTATACAAGATTGGCAAGATCCATTAGACAATTATTAAAGTTATAATAAAAAGAAATTCAAATGTGAAATGTATCATACTTTAACAGTAATCACGTGGAGACTTTACGCCTAATATTGTCTAGCTAAATTTCTGTACGTTAAATACGTCATCAAAATAGATATAGAGTCAATATAAATGACCTGCAAATTAAATATTTGACACACATCAAAATTTAAATAGGGTCAATTTATATGACCTGCACATTGAATATTTGACACACGTCAAAATTTATATACGAAAAATACAAATTACTTGTTAATTAAGTACTTGGCACACATCAAAATGTAAATAGGGCAAATAGAATGTATAGCATGTGTACTCGTATTGCGAGTCTTAAAACAAATAATAGTAAAATAGCCAGAAGAAACAAGCTTTGTAAAACTGAACGAGGAACTTACAGTATTGAGAATTAAATCCCACAATAATTCTAGAATTACAGACGCAAGTCCAAGTTGTTTGAGTTTTGAATAAACTTTAGTGGAAATCTAAATTAAATCCAACACTGGAAGTGCTGATGTGCCTGTGGTGGCCCGTGTACTGGTGATGTCCAAGCAGTTTTGTGTTGGATCGCAATAATACAATCCAAGAAATACATCCTTATTTAAAATGTCACTGTAAATCAAGGTCTCTGTTTCCAAGAATATAATTCTAGATGAACACTGTATATCCAGTGAATAAATCATTTGAATAAATAAATTCCAGCCCAAACAAATTAATGGACACAACAATAATACAACTGATTCTGCTAAGATCTTACAGCAAGAATTAACGGTATTCTCGAAAAACAAGATGATATAGTCCTCTACTTGACCTCAGGTCACAACTACCATTTTCTAACAAAAAGCTTTTACCAAATGGAAAAGAATCTTCCAGTAGGTTCCTAATGCTTCATAGATAAAGTCTCAGTTATAATTAAACGTCCTTGACTCAGGCAAAACTAATAATCCTAACAGTCAAACCATACTCATAGGGAAACTATTTAGCTACGTATTATTAGTTCCATAGGGAAACTATTTAGCTATGTATTATTAGTTCCATAGGGAAACTATTTAGCTACGTATTATTAGTTCCATAGGGAAACTATTTAGCTACGTATTATTAGTTCCATAGGGAAACTATTTAGCTACGTATTATTAGTTCCATAGGGAAACTATCTAGCTACGTATTATTAGTTCCATAGGGAAACTATTTAGCTATGTATTATTAGTTCCATAGGGAAACTATTTAGCTACGTATTATTAGTTCCATAGGGAAACTATCTAGCTACGTATTATTAGTTCCATAGGGAAACTATTTAGCTATGTATTAGTAGTTCACATAATTAAAAAAAAATCAATGATTCTGATCAAGTAGAAAATGAACTTGATTTAGGAGAAGGTCAAGTCAAACATACTATAGTACATTGCCAACAAATAATGAAATAAAATATCTAAAACAAACTAACTAAGAAACAATGCAAATATACATAACAACTAGTGACAACAGTGAGCTTTATGTTTCCTTTATACGTACAATGTATCCAGAATCCGGAGGGAATACTAAGCCACACATTGCCATGAACACCTTCTTATCATAGTTCTGCACCTTCGTATGTTTATTAAGCCAGTACTATAAATATATCTGCTTTTATTTATTTTTGCATTTAAGAGAAGAAATCCAGAAGTTAATGAATTCTGATTGCAGATTTCTATATGTGCTATTTTTTCTGTGACCCTCGTGTACACATTTCTACTGTACATAGACATTCTTTATCCCATTAGCTATAACGTTACTCAAGTCATCGTTTTCTCCTTCTTGCTTAATAAACTTCAAAATTATCCGACTACAATTATTCAGTTTGGATAAATGATATTACCAATATAACACTAATAACCAAGATATGGGTCGATTCAGTATTGGTACATCATTTACACTATGATCATTTTCACCGCACCACTTGAGATTTTACGTAACAAATATTCAGTCGTATCCATTGTCATCTCTTCCTTTCTGCTAATGTATTCTGCAGTTTCAATGGACTTATCACCTGCCACCTCCAGCGTGTTTTAGTCCTACATATGATCATATTTCTATTTACCAATTTGATTGGAGGAAACTTTAGTTTAATTCATATCGTAGTTTTAGTATTATTTATTGGTCTCCAAGACTTGTCCGATCTCCCATATAAATAATCTGTAACAACAACATTTAATGTCTAATACAATACTATTATAATCCTAAGACAATGGAAGTCTTAACATAAAACAATTAAAGTCTTAACCTTAAAAAAGAAAACCTTAACCTAAGACAATGAAAGTCTTAACATAAGGCAACAAAAGTCTTATCCGAAGTCTTAACCTAAGGCATGTATGACGAATCAATCTATCGTTTGCACTTGGGTTATTTTTAGTATATTTATATATGTAACAGAATGAATGTCACATGACTAGATACTTACTCCCCTATCGCATTTGCATACATCTCTCCATTCATCTTCGCATAAGAAAATCTGCAAATAGAAAATATCGTGCATTTTCTGCCTGATCAGGAAATCCGACTCAAATATTCTATTGGGTGATTTTAACAAACCATATCGAATTTCATCTCTCAAACATTGTTATCGAATACCATCTCTCAAATATTGAATTATGTAATTATAAAGAACCACATCGAATACCATTGTTTACCAGAAACGATTACTCTGTGTGGGAAGCAAAGGCTTGTACGTTATTGTAGTTCTTTATATCTTTTTTTATTTATTTTATCGATTGATTAACTATCTATGTAATTGGAAGTAAGGTACAGAAAAGTCCTTCACATTGCACCGTTTTCTTTACGTGGCATACACATATATGTTGGTGCTAAACTTTAACATAAAGATCCAACAAATTTTAAAATGGATATGATCCAAAACATGGGCAAGGCATCCTACAAATCTGTAATGTGATGAGAAATTTAGCTAACGAATAGTACTGTTTGAGGCACTGATGAAAGTAATTAACATGCTAGTGGACGAAAAAGCTCGAAATCGCTGGGTTTCCTTTGCATTTGTTAAATTATTTCTTGAAAACACTTGGCTAGACGATAATTGATTTTGACAATGTCATCAAAATATTAATTTTATAATGTCTTAGAGGCCACATTTTATTGGCTAAAAATTAGAACTTGGAAAGAAAGTCCTCTATTCCTGGTAAAGTTCCTTCAGAATAATGTCAGATGTAATAGTTACTAGAACTTGTGAGACCCATTCTTCGAACGCTGACAGAAGAAAGATGCTACGATTGCCATACGCGTAAATTGGATCGGCCCATACTTTTTATGCTCATATAAAGGTATTAAGTGTGCCATACACGTATATATATATATATATATATATATATATATATATATATATATATATATATATATATATATATATATATATATTTGTTATTGCTGTCTAATTGTCAGATTTAATTTATCTCTTGTTGAAAGTGCAAGTCATAGCATGAATTAAGAATAAGAATTCTGTATACATATATACATTGTTATGAGTCTAGGCTCTTCAAATAAGTAACAGAAAAGAGTGACAAGCAACAAGCTTTGTATATTCAAGAAATAATTTATTTTCCTAGAATAAAAGGTAAAAGTATGAAAAGGAACTTATGGTATTACAATAAAGTCCTAAAATAATATTAGAACAACCGACGCTGAAGGTGTAGATGTGCCTGTGGCGGCCTGTATCATGTTGTTGTAACAACAGTCTATTGTTCAAACACAGCACTATCATTCCAAGTTTGAATTCACAATGAATCCCAGTGAATGTCTCTGTCCAAGAATATTATTTTTTGAGCACTCTGTATTTCCAGAGAAAATAATCACTGATTAAATAATTTGAGAAAATAAATTCCAGCCCAAATGAACTTCTGGACTCAACAATAATACAAAATTGATTATACTTGATCTTAAAGCACGAATGAATAAAGTTTTCAGTGACAACATTATATAGTCCTCTGCTTGACCTCAGATCACAATTAGCATTTTCTACAAGAAACTATTAGCCAATGGAAAATAACCTTCTAGAAACTTCTTAATGTCACAAATTAAAATGTTAGCTATAATTAAAAGGTCTGCTATTAAAATTGTAACATATAACCTGGACTATGTCAGATGCGCCAGATAAATTGTAGGGAATTCCCCTAATCTAGACTCAGACCCAAATAAACATGTTTAGCTCTATTAATAATAATCCTGATATTAAACCCATACTCAAGGAGTATTTTTAGCTGTATATTAGTAATTTACAGCATACAGTGAAACATCATTAATTCAGGTCAAGTAGAAAATAAAATTGATTTTGGACAAGGTTAAGTGCAAAATACAATGTTACATTACAATAGCATCTAATGAAATTTAAAAATAACAACAAACAATGCAAATTAAAAATGTATAATATATATATATATATATATATATATATATATATATATATATATATATATATATATATATATATATATATATATATATATGTGCTGTTTAAATATGTACTTGTCTTAACTGATTTTTCACAATTTCATATACTACCACTGAACATCGAGCTGGTCAACACTTATGATGCATCTATACATTAACGACTTCCACGCCAAAATAGGCACATCAAGCGTATCATTGACATTTTGCCACATCAAGCGTAGTATTGACATTTTGTTTACACTGATATAGATTCTGTCAAAGTAGGAGTTATGATGCACTTCCTAAAATTGAATTAGGCTAGACTTTTGCTAAGAGTTATGGACAGGAAAGACGATTATCCTTTTATGAAAGTAACGAAGCAATCAATATATACATTTTTCCCAAAAACTGAAAACAATTTGTTGCACAATGTAGAACAGATGTCCTTTTTGCTTTTTAAAAAGACATCATGAATTGAAGAATTTAAAGAACTTTCATTCTCCACTCATTCTAATATTGTTTGTTGAGTTGGGTCAGTCATTAATGCGGGTCTTCAGAGAATTATCAACGTTATCAAATTTTAGCTTTTGTAGTCTAATGTAATTGGCTGATTGATTTAGCTCGTGGTGAAAGTATAGGACACGGCACGAATTAAGAATAAGAATGAGATACCTACTGATGTCCTGGCTGCAGAGTCTTAAAATTGTTTTCACAACAATGTTGTAGTTAATCTGGAACCCGGATGCAATGGATTCCATGTACCCCACGAGACATAACTGAACTCGGTTTACGTGCATTAGAATAATCCATGCGATTTGGAGCCGTACTAGGCCAGACATTGAAGCCTAACTAATGCTGATGTATGTTTCAAATGAATAACCATTCAATGTCTAATAAGATGTAATACCTAAATGTTAGGTCCTAAGAGGTATATTCCAGGATCGATTAATGCTTATGGCTAAGGTTTCCTAAATTAAAGTTTGGAAAACCCACTTGATATGCTTGCTTTGTCAAAAACAACTATACTGTGAATATGCATACCGCAAATTTGTAATCTCCTATGAAAGTTTTAGCTTAATTTAGTAAAAGTGCTCTCACGGCTCAATCTGTCTTTCCTAATTCATTGTAAATCATAGTATCATGACTGTGTTGTTCTCTGGTTATCGTAAACTGAAAGTGAACTGAAGTGTATTGTTTAAGGAATTTATTGGTGCAAATAGTAACGAATTTCGTCGTACGTTCAAAAGTACGAAGAAGGTAGAGTTCAGTGTACTTGCTGTCATTCTTTGTCTTTTATCCTTTCGCTTCTTGTATTACAATTTCCCCTACCAGTACTATTATCCATCATTTTTCAAATGAAACAATAAGCATGTGTGATATTACTCTTCCGAACGTGCGTTTGTTCTTGCATGCGTTTTTAATGTCGTTCAACCGCTCATACGTCGTTCAAGAGATGAATTTGAAAGCCTGCGGAATGACTGGGAGTAATCTACAGAAAAGCCCAACGGTTTTAGAGTTCATATTCATAATCTGTTAATGGTTGGAGATAATTATAACTGAAAAGAAACTCATAATTTGTTTGTCATGCGATTCAGGCTGTGCCAATAGAGGTCCCTAATGAAACCCCTGTGTCATAGCATATAGTCATAATTTGTAAAGTATTGAGAATGAAAAACTGTATTGACATTAGGTCTGAAATCTCTGAATATAAATATGCAAACAATTAAATATTCCGTGATGGAGGTACTAAAACAAAACCTGCACGACTGCACGAGATTCTCACCCTATATGCATATCTAAAAATACTGGCCTTTCAGGGAATTTAAATATGAAATAGTCACTGGTTCTAGACTTTATCCTCCCACCTGTACTTAATCCCTATGTCATAACAAGGAAACTAATGAGATCCCTACCAGTGCCGGATTATCCTAGTAGCAAACGTAGCATCTGCTACGGGCCCCGCACTTTCAAGGGCCCCGCGCTAAATGCTTTCATTCTATCAATTACCTACATGTAATTAATACTATTACTGAAATGTCAGACATACTCATCGTATTATCTGACCGTATAGCAAATGAAAAAATACAATTACTTTACCATGCAAGCTAAAAATTTATTTGTTTTAATATTTATGTGGGTTTTCTTTTAAAAAAAATAGGGCCTCTTTATAACATGTGCTACATGCCCCGCACTAGCTTAATCCGGCACTGATTCACACCCTCTGCTGATATACTATTACACAATGAAACTAGTGATAAAATAGTACAAGATTACAAAATGGCAAAAACTCTGCTACCGAGTTCATACTAATAGTTGCCCGCTGGAAAATTCACTGTACAAAAATATAGCCTGCTTTTTGTAAAACCTCTCTATATACTTTCTAAGTTCATAGCTTATATAATGATGACTTTGATGTCTGTATTGTAAGAAGGCACGTTCCTGCCCTTTCAAAAGAACACTGAGGTACATCTGATAACTAGAATGAAACGCTGTTTCAATGAGTGAGGACTGGTTTTGCAAGTCGTTTTAACTGATTCATTCTTTTTAAGCAATAACAACTGCCCCGACTTTCACCATATCACCAGTTTTCAGTTTTATCAGGAGGTCTAGTCAGTGATGCAAGTGATAGGGAGGTTCTTGTATCTTAGCGATATTGCTGTGTCCACTATCCACGGCTTTGCTTTTGTTGATGAGCTTAAACCAGGATTATTTACTTCAGTCATGATGATATTGATGGATAGTGGTTGATGCGATGAAAATGTCGTGGAATCGTGCCCGAAACCCATGCACGGTAAGATTAATAAAAATGATCTGACACATCAGCAGCTGCTGTCAAGGGTACAATCAATGGAAGATGCTTACTTCTTATATAATCTCTTCACCAAAGTGTATTAAAACCATTTTGTTTAACCGCTCGTCCTTCTTCTCACTTTTCACAGTTTTCCTCTTCTTTTCTTCTTTTCATTTTGTTTTCGATGTTGTTGTTGTTGTGGAACAAATGCTTGTCCTTATTTCTGACATTGCAAAAACACCCAATTTCGTCCTTTTTCCGTTCATTCGGAAATCAGCATACATTGGTACTGATGGGGATGGAAATGAAGGTGGTACTACCGCAGGCAAAATTTCTTTTGTGAGGTGATAGGAAATCGCGCAAAGCAAAACTGATGTCATCCTCTGTAGCAGCAGTAGTAGAAGCAGTCGTACCTCCACTCGGGATATACGATATATCCGTGGGAGCAGCAACCCATAGGCATTGTATTCAGACTCTTCGTAAATGATGGTAGGCTCGCACACACACACTAATACACACGCACATATATATATATATATATATATATATATATATATATATATATATATATATATATATATATATATATATATATATATATATTAAGACCTGTACACGTTTACCCCATATTAAATTCTTGTTTGGATATAAACTCCTTCTATATGTTTAACTCCTGTTTGTGCCAATAATTCTTCCCCGTGCTAAATCCCCATTCGGCCTTTAAACATTTACCCTATGTGAATCAAATACTTGTACCAATGTTACTATAAACTTTCGACCCATTTGAATATAGGAGTCCCATACTGGCCCCAATCTCCACTGTTATCTACTGACAATATCTTTCCAGGGCCAGATTGGTGTGGAGGGGAGGAGGTCCGGGATTTTCGTAACACTCCCGTGCTAAAAGAAAAGTACACACACACAAAAACGTACAGACACTTGTGTCTTGAAATTAGAAGAAATTATTTTTGTACAAGGGATGAACGAGACTTCACAAATAAAACTAGCAAGGTCAAAGACATTTTGGATTAATACCTATTGGCTTACCTGTTGTGACAATGACATCATGAACATCAACAATATTATCTACACACATTGCCGAAGAGTACTGACTTTTCCCATTTACATCTGTGTAGATTACACCTGATTTTAGAGTACTGAAACCTAACGTTTTCTAAACATAGTGGCTCAAGCTGAAAAATCTTTTTTTATTGACAAGGTATATGAGTTTGTAAACGAATTGAACGTGTATCTTGATTATGTACATCATTGAGAGACAAATGCGTTCCAACTGTATCTCATAATTTCGTCATATATTCTTGTTCAATTAGCCTAAAGTAATTAGTGATAACAGAATTAGTTCGCTTAGTCTAGAAATGTTATTTGCAGATGATAACTCTTTGGCATATAAGTTCAATAATGTTGATGAAAGTGAAAATGTTTTAAACACTAATCCTTAAGTTCTGAAGGCCTGGAATCTAACCAACGGCGATATTCGTTACTCTGTAGGCCTGGAATCTAACCAACGGCGATATTCTTTACTCTGAAGACCTGGAATCTAACCAACGGCGATATTCTTTACTCTGAAGGCCTGGAATCTAACCAATGACGATATTCTTTACTCTGAAGGCCTGTTCTCTAACCAATGGTGATATTCTTTACTCTAAAGGCCTGTTCTCTAACCAATGGCGATGCGCTGTGGCATTGTCCCTACCCAATCTCCAAATCTAGTTCCTCAAAGAAGCTTAATTAGTTGTTTTACATGATGTCATCAACATGTGGGTGTAAATTTCAGTAGTGATTGAACTAACGTTGAAATTAACAATGAAGTCTTGAGAAACATGTATACATGCCACTTATACGACCACGTTTAGACTATGCATGTCACTTATACTACCACGTTTAGACCATGCATGTCACTTATACTATCACGTTTAGACTATGCGTGTTACTTATACGACCACGTTTAGACTATGCATGTCACTTATACGACCACATTTAGACTATGCATGTCAGTCTTACGACCACGTTTAGACTTTGCATGTTACTTATACGACCACGTTTAGATATGCATTTCTTGCCTGGGAATGCAAGAAGACTCGGATAGACTAGAAACGCTGTAATTAAGGGCAGCACGAAGCTTTAGTAGTAGACGTGCCACGAAGCTTTAGTAGTAGACGTGCGACCAAGCTTTAGTAGTAGACGTGCCACGAAGCTTTAGTAGTAGACGTGCCACAAAGCTTTAGTAGTAGACGTGCCACCAAGCTTTAGTAGTAGACGTGCCACAAAGCTTTAGTAGTACACGTGCCACAAAGCTTTAGTAGTAGACGTGCCAGACACAAAATTTTACTAGTAGACGTGCCAGACACAAAGCTTTAGTAGTAGATGTGCCACGAAGTTTTCAGTAGACGTGCCACAAAGCTTCAGTAGTAGACGTGTCACAAAGCTTTACTAGTAGACGTGCCACAAAGTTTTAGTAGTAGTTGTGCCACGAAGCTTTAGTAGTAGACGTGTCACAAAGCTTTAGTAGTAGACGTGCCACAAAGCTTTTGTAGTAGACGTGCCACAAAGCTTTAGTAGTAGACGTGCCACAAAGCTTTTGTAGTAGACGTGCCACCAAGCTTTAGTAGTAGACGTGCCACAAAGCTTTAGCAGTGGACGTGCCACAAAGCTTTAGCAGTGGACGTGCCAGACACAAAGTTTTAGTAGTAGACGTGCCACGAAGCTTTAGTAGTAGACGTGCCAGACACAAAGCTGTAGTAGTAGACGTGCCAGACACAAAGCTTTAGTAGTAGACGTGCCAGAATGGATAACCTGTATCAAGACACTTGAATAATGGGGAAAATCAAATTTCCACAAAGTATGTACCTTGTATGAAATTATAGATAGCCTTTTACCATCTACCTTATGATCTAATACTACAACTCACTGCCTATTTACAACGTTATTATCGACGAAATAAGCTTGATTACAACAGTTACTGTCTTAAATTTTAAGTAGGTAATTGATTATTTCGACCTGATCTTTGCGGATAAACCTTCCCGAAATTGTAAGACTTGCCTTTTCAGAATTAGGACGATTTGTAACTTGTGGAGTATGTACATTGTACTATTCATATTATGAGAGGAAATATTCTATCCTCCATTCAAGAATCGGATATAATTGTAGTGTTCTATATAATTACCTACGTTGGAAGCCTGTAATTCAATAATCACTAAGCAGTTATAGTGATCAAATTTCTAACTCTATAATTCAACAATCATTATGCAATTGGAGTGCTAAACATGATGATCAAATTACTAACGCTGTAATTCAATAATCATTACGTAAGTATAGTGATCAAATTGCTAACTCTGTAATTCTATCACCATTATGTGATTGTAGCGTTCAATATAATGGCCTAGTTGTTAACTCAATCATTATTATGTGATTGTAGTGCTCTGTATAATGGTCTACTTGTTAACTCAGTGATCATTATATAATCAGTAGTGCTCTATATAATGGCCTACTTGTTAACTCAATCATCATTATATGATTGTAGTGATGTATATAATGGCCTACTTGTTAACTCAGTCATCATTATATGATTGTAGTGATGTATATAATGGCCTACTTGTTAACTCAATCATCATTATATGATTGTAGTGATGTATATAATGGCCTACTTGTTAACTCAATCATCATTATATGATTGTAGTGATGTATATAATGGCCTACATGTTAACTCAATCATCATTATGTAGCTATAGTGCTCTATATAATGGCCTGCTTGTTAACTCAATCATCATTATGTGGTTGTAGTGCTCTATAAAATGGGTCTAATTGTACCTCAATCATCATTATGTGGTTGTTATGCTTTATATAATGGCCTACTTTTTAACTCAGTTATGATTATGTGGTTATACTGCTGTATGTAATGGCCTGCTTGTTAACTCAGTCATCATTATGTAATTGTAGTGCTCTATATAATGGCATACTTATTAACTCAGTCATCATTATGTAACTGTAGTGCTCTATATAATGGCCTACGTGTGAACTCAATCACCATTATGTGGTTGTAGTGCTCTATAAAATGGCCTATAGTCTGACTATACATCCCCGTTTGTTTGTACCCCCCTACCGATTTCAATAATGAAAACGTTTAATGTGATAAAAAATACACATAACTAAGATTCAACATTGTAAATATCGGAAGCAGACGACATATGTATGTACATCTGTAGTCGTGCACACACCCCTTTGCTGAAAATGGACTTGTCCAGGAACTGGAAATGGATCTCGAGCATGTCCGTCTATTATATTGAAAACTTCCGTTATGCATGAAACGCGCAGACGATGACGGTGTTAGGGCCATTTAACTAACAGTCAGGTTGGAAAAAATAAATCAATGAATGAATTGACTGAGTTCCTTTCACTTTTTATCACATTAAAAGGTTTCCATTATTGAAATCTGAAGGGGTGTACAAACAAACGGATTGATATAGTTGGACTATAGTTGTTAACTCAATCATCATTATGTGACTGTAATGCTCTATATAACGGCCTGCTTATTAACTCAATCATCATTATGTGGTTGTAGTGCTCTATAAAATGGCCTAATTGTTAACTCAATCATCATTATGTGGTTGTAGTGCTCTATATAATGGCCTACCTGTTAACTCAGTCATCATTATGTGGTTGTAGTGCTTTATATAATGGCCTACTTGTTAACTCAATCATCATTATGTGGTTGTAGTGCTCTATAAAATGGCCTAAGTGTTACCTCAATCATCATTATGTGGTTGTTGTGCTCTATATAATGACCTACTTTCTAACACTGTAATTCCATTATCATTACGTAATTGTAGTGCTCTGTGTGATAACCTAGTTTCTAACTATAATTACATCATTATGTAATTGTAGGGCTCTGTGTAATGACCTAGTTTCTAACACTGTAATTACGTCATTATGTAATTGTAGTGCTCTGTATAATGGTTCTACCTGTTACCTCATTCATGATTATGCAACTGTAGAGAGGCACTTGAAACTGCATCTTGTTATTTTTAGAGTGTAAACTTGGTGTAGGTCAATGAATGATCTTATTTCTAAATCGTAATACCTTACGTTTGCCTTTGACGACTGACTTGCTACGTTATAGTTCATCTTAACTCACGTATGATCTAAATTGTAAAGTGTTTGAATCTGTTAAAACTTGTATTGATGGAAGTCAGCATATTATGATTCTTCACATATACATTTTTACGAACATTACATAAGTAAATATTATTATCTATATATTTTCTTGTATTTCATGGATTGTTCTCCCTACCCCGCGTTCTATCTCAAATAATATGCAAGGTGTTTGACATTTTAAAGAATTCGTGCACATTCTACTAAAAAGAAACTTCCGCATTTGCAACTTCAAGCAAAATTTATCAGTTTAAAGTGAGGTCCACTGGCATGCAAAATTCTCTATTAACATTAATGAACATGGTAAAATCTGGTCTAGATTATTGTGACGTTATCATCTACAGCGAGCGTAGAAAATTTACTTGAAACCATTCAGAAATTGTTCAGTCGATTTGCTGCGGCAAATCTGGGAGCTAATTTTGCTCAAATTGAGTTTTGCCGTGCCACATATGTAGGATATATTGCGGGACAAGGTCAAATTAAACCTGTAGATGTTAAAGTCAAAGCTATCTCTGAATTCCCAGTGCCTATCAGTAAAAAGCAACCGATGTGATGATTTTGTACAGCAGGATATTATTGGAAATTTTGTTCAAATTTCTCCATAATTGCCGATCCTCTCTCAAATTTGTTGAGTAAGAAATCCAAATTACATTGACCTGACAAATGAGTCATTTGACAAATGAAAGGCCATATTAAAAAAGTGCACACGTTTTTAGCTCCCGATTTCAATCAACTATTTATAATATCTGTTGACGCTCGTGATGTAGGTGGTGGTAGAGTATTGATTCATGAAGGTAAAAATGGTGTTGATTTTCCAGTGTGCTTTTTTTCTAAATAAAACCAAGCAGCACCAGAGAAATAATTCCTCGATCGAGAAGGGATGTTTGGCTTTGATATTGGCCTTGCAATATTTTGGAGTGTGTATTAGTTCAAATCCTTGTGCGAACATTGTATTCAGTGATCACTGCCCCCTAACTTTCATTAACAAAATTAATAACAACAAAGATTGTTGAGATGAAATTTGATGCTGCAGGAATATAACATTAAAATTAAACACATCAGAGGGAAGGTAATGTGATTACGCATGTCCTCTAGCTTGGACAGAAGTTATATATTGCCTTATTTTGTGTATATGTTGTGTAATTCATAAATCATCTTGTGTAATTTCAGTTATTATTATGTTATACGTATTGTTTACTAATATGTAAACGAAAGCTGAATTGTATGAATTTTATCTTTTATGAGGGAGGGGTTGTGTATTTCAAATGCTAATGACTCTTTTTTGAGGGAGGTATTGTGTATATCTATGCTAATGACTCTTTTATGAGGGAGGGGTTGTGTATATCTATGTTAATGACTCTTTATTAGGGAGGTGTTGTGTATATCTATGCTAATGACTCTTGTATGAGGGAGGTGCTGTGCATATCTATACTAATGACTCTTGTATGAGGGAGGTGTTGGGTATATCTACGCTAATGACTCTCATGAGGAAGGTGTTGCGTATATCTATGCTAATGACTCCAATTTTGTCCTTGATTTGAGGACTGCAATTAATGGCTACATGATTTTTGTTCTGATTCTCAGAAGTAAACAAGATGTTAACTTGAATTTAATTTCAAGACCTGGTGATTTCCGTGGAAGATAATATTGCGTTGCAGGTCAAGTGGGGTTTGTATATAAAGAGACTTGGTAAACAATTATTCATTCCTGTTTCATATCAATCTTTGGCAATGTATGAGCAGAGATTGTAGTTGTGTTCAGATATAATTCTAGACAATTTATTTATTACAATCATTTATTGGAAATACAAGGCGCTCATTGACTTTTAGAACTAAAAACACTTCTTTGAGATTATTGAGAACTCATCCCAAGACACACTGTATTGTATCATTGTGATAAATCAACACATTTAATATTATAGGTACAACAACACATGTACAACTATTGGTACATCAGCACATTCAAGACTAAAGTTACATCATCAAAATGAATATTATTAGAATTCATTCAGGATACTGTATACCTTTCTGCTTGTTATAGAACATTTAGGATTACTTGGAATTTAATTCACATTAAAATGTCTTGAATTTTCACTTTGTATTCTACCAAGAAAAAAACAAACAAACAAAAAAACAAAAAACATTTGTTAAGTTTACTTAATGTGTCGGTTTCATTTCCTTTCTGTCACATATCATCCTATGAACAAAGGAATCACATATAATTCCTCATGTTATTTCAGTTACGTATATATTTAAAATACGGTTTTGCTTGTTTAAAAAAAGAATTCAAGTGCTAAACTATTTAACGGTTCAACAAGTGAGAGCAGCTTGAATGTGTCCCATTATTTTCGATATTGAACGCTGATAAATGTTCTAGAAAATGACGGCAAACATCGTTTCTGTTTATCTCTAATTGCTTTTCCCTTTCCTACGCCAAAACGTCGCAGGTCACTACCGAACCAAATCAATACTTAATTAACTTCGTTATGGTTGATACGCCGTCCTTTACACGTTTCCGTGACAAATCAAACGTCCTCCATTGTTGTTTTATTTATTGGGAAGGCAAGTACTGTAAGACGGAGGATTGTTATTTTACCACGTGATAAATATTTTTACTAAACGCTGATTATTCGTATGTTGTTTTCGAATAAAAACTAGGGACGAGGGTCAAAAAGTATTCCTCACGATGTCTCTCCATTACAAAATAAAACAAAAAGTGTATGATATATGCACTAAAAGACCTTCAGTAGCTTATACAATTGTCGATGCCGACATCAACGTTTAATCTAGTATGCATTGTAGCAGATTAGAGGAGGAAAATGTGAATGCGTTGGAGATTGATGATTCTCGAACACTTTAGATTATTATTAGCTAGTGGTTAATCCTGGCGTCCATGCTCATAACTTGATATTCAATGGCCTTTGCGCCATTTTCGATATTGGCCTACACCAGTATATTATAATGAAATCTTTAAAGCAAAATCAGAAAGCTTTTCTAATAAAATTATGTTTTATTCCCTACGAGTCTATATAATTGATAGATAGATGAGATTGAATCTATCAACCTCAGTGGTCCCGCAGAATGCTTAGTAAAAGAAAATGAAGAGATTTGAAAAGAAAGAAGAAAGAAAGAAAGAAGATAACCTAAACTGTACAGGACTAAGGTGGAGGTTTTACCATCGGTGTAATTTCCAAACTGTACAGGACTAAGGTGGAGGTTTTACCATCAGTGTAATTTCTAAACTAATTTCAGCTCCTACAAGGAAAACCCAGAATTGTTCAATGTTTCGTGTATCCGCTTTTGACCAGCAGATGTCGTTCTAAATGGCAAGACCTCTCAAATGGTCTCTACATCGGTATGTATTAAAATGTTTCAAAATGTGCTTTATTTGTCTCTGCAGCTTTGTGTCCGAAGAATGGTTCTCGATTATAAAGCGTCATTCGTTTCGGTATTTGGCACATACTGCTTTTTGAGTTCCAACAATGCACCACACACATAACGCCATGTTGTACATCACATTAAACATGTTGTTTAATTTTCAATTTCCACCTAGTTTCAAGACTTGTTTTAATAATGTCTGCATTAGAAAGAAAATCAAACCTTTTACAGGCATGAAGTACACATTTTAAACAAATAAGATTTTCTGTACATGATAGTGTTCGATTTCACAATAATGTCACACATGTTCCTCCTTTGATTAAAGCTGTAATCAAAATGCATGTTCCAAAAGTTTCAGGAAATATTTGCTTCAAATCACTGAAATGTTCTAGCATACTTTGATGCAATGGATGAAGGTGTATTAACATGAAAAATGATCCATTTATTTATTGTATTTATTGTGCTTTGTTGTGAGTATTTATTCTACTTCATGCATCATATTTCAGTTTCCTAAGTTCATTATTTTTTTTAAAACCTCTTTTACGTGCTCCTTCGCAAAGCAATCAACAAGCGCTATAAAAGTCGTGTTCCCTGTTGCAAATTATGTGGAATCTTAGTATTTGGGATTCTACAATGCTCCCGAACGTATGCTATGGATGATAACTATTTGTGCGTAGCGATGATAAATGTCAGATTTTATGAGATATACCCCAGATTCCATGAGATATACCCCAGATTCCATGAGATATACCCCAGATTCCAGAGTATCCCTTTTTGCAAGGTTATTTAATATTGTTATCTCTATGAAGTCCACAATTTCCTTGATAATTAATTTTGATTTCAGTTTGTGAATGATTGTGCATTATCAAGTTAACACAATCATTACAAATTCTTACGAATGGGTCCAGATAAAAAAATATACCCAGTAAACTTAACATAGAAAAAATGGTATCTTTTTGGCCTTAGATAATATTTCTTTCTCCCATTGCTACATAAATTGTTTGCATATGTTTAGTCAAACTTCTTCTGTACCTGTTCTCTTTTGAACAATTTTTTTTCAATCAAAGCAAAAGTCGTTCTTTTGTCAAGAAAATTCATTTCTGTAGATAAAAGTTTTCCTTTTTCCGGTCGAATTGGATTACTGTTATTTCACTTAACTGTTCTGCAAGCAGTCAAACCATGATCAGACTCCATGTTAGCATAATGGCTATCAATATCTTCTGTAACCAGAACAGTTTTTGGACTGTTTAATTTTTCCATGAAATCTTTTGCGTTTTTACAAATGAAAACCGATTGTGAGCCAAAGGATTTAAAATCCAAATCTTTCTATCAGTACCAATTGGACAATCGGAACCAATCCAGCTGAACTTCCTTTGCATTGTCTAAATTTCCACAGGTTTGTGAAGTTTCAGAAGAGGAAGATTCTTTGGTCGTGAATTATTCAGAATGAAGTATTTGAATGCCTTTGTAACCAAAACCGTAATCACGTAACAGTTCAAGTCCACTTCTAACTTCCAGTGCTGTATCATGCTGAGTCAGTTGATAATGTAACAAACCCTTGGTACGTGCTATTTGTATTTAACATCTCTGATTATAACTTTGTTAGATTTTAATGATTATTTGTTTGAATATGGCCAGTCGATGTTGGAAATGGAATTCTCAAACCGCATAATTTGCCAATTTATAGCAGCAAACGAAGTAAGTTACAGTATTCACACGAATATTGGTTAGTTTCGCAAAATGGACCCTCAGTTTTTTACATAAAGAATTATCGGGATATTTTCAAATGTATGTGTTTAGTAATTTAAGATAAAAGTATATATTTGTGTTAGGTATTTGGCCAGTGCTTCACTAAGCATGGCGTGAGGTTCCTGTCTATGGCATGGAAAGGTTTACTGATGAGTTATTCAAATGTGAAGGAAGAAAAAGCATGCACGTGTGCAATTCAGGTCTCCTGGACATGTGATTTTTAGTTGATTATAGAGATTTTCTTGAGGCACCTGCGCGTTTAGGGACCCTTCAGTTGACAACAACTGTTGACTTCAGGTCCTTAAAAATATGGGAAACATCAGGCTCGTAAAGGTGATATTTTGATTCTTTGTGATATGGCATATGTAGATAAGTAGGTAGGTAGATAGATAGATAGATAGATAGATAGATAGATAGATAGACGGACTCATACATAAATATGGTAGTATATAGATAACGGTTTGAGATTTTCCATAATAAGTCTTCAAACCTAAATCCAAGGTGTTTACATCAATTATCAGTCTTACCGGTATGTCAGGCTTAAAACAAAGGACTTTTAGATTATTTGGATCCAAATATAACACAAACTGTCATGTTTGATTTCAAAGTCCACAACAGTCAAACGTACTCACCGCTAATATAAAATGAATTCAATTATTGTTGGTGGACGTGCTAAATAAAATGAATCGGTTTTTACATCAGCGTAAGAGGTGAGGTTTGTATAGGGTTTTTTCCACCAACGCCGTTAACTTTGAATGTGAGTTTGCATTTTTTTTCTTCTACATGCAAGATTTTTCCCTCGTTTGAATGTATCTAGCATTATATCATCTTGATGGAGACATTTCCGGTTCATCGTTTACTCGTTTTAATATGAAATATCATTGAGATAAAAAATAAATCCCATCCACATCAACATGCACACTGGTGTGCATATTCACTCCGTAAAATTGATTTGGTTCTTCTTGATTAATTTAATTGGTATAGTAAATGAAATATCTTGACGAGTGGATTTGGTGAACGATATACAACACCATAAGAATCTTTACTAAGTATCCGAATATCAAATACTCCCCATTTGGCATCAGTAGTTGCGCGAAGGAAATGTTTATAAATTCCAGATGGCTACCGGACGTAAATTTCGTGCAACGGAGTCTGTGGGTCACTGTCGGTAAGACCTAGAATAAATCCTGAATGAATTTTAATACACAATGACTAGACGCTACATCTATTGTCACTATTTGACGTAAGGTTCCTTCAATGGACACATGTGTTAATATTACACTGCCATGTACGTATTTGACAGTGTCACCAGCCTCCTGCGGTATTATTTCTACTACCGGAAAAGGTGGACAATTAAAATTTAAATAGTACCGAGCTCCCAGTCAGCAATGCCGACGGTCTAGGTGTATAAATAACAGAAGGTGAAAGGTTGAACAATTTAATAAAATATATCAAATGTATTCAATAATTTTATCGACAAATTTCTTAATCGCAATTTCTTTCGAACTAATACAATCAATGACCTATTCACAGTTGCCAATTACTGTTTCATCATATGAAATCAAAGGTCTTAAGTGAGAGTCTTTCCTTTCAGCGCCCTCTCTGTTGCTCATCTGTCAAGTACTGTCCGCCTCTTGTATCTCTTTGGTACTTCCGGTACCCTTGACTACGTACTCTCATGGCACTTTCGGATCCGTCCTTTCGAGACTTCCGGTACTCTATCACGTGCTCCTTCCCGCACTGCACCTCCACACAAACTGCTGACGTCACACTAAACGCCTAACACGTGCTCTCCACGTCTCTTTCCTCGTCTCCGATCCTTGGATCTCGACTCTAACACCCACCAGGAAAGCTTCCTGTGGAATTACAAGAGACGTATATTCTTGCCTCCTCGCTATAATCTCAGGAGAATTAGTCACACTCTCACAGACCTTTCGTCAGAATAATGGCAAATAAATTAACAGGTCAACTCACGTACTCAGTTCTATATATTCTATACACGCTTAGTACTATAATAATTGTGCTATAATAATATCGATATTATCAACGAGTTCTAATGCATACACATCCCTAAGTGTTAACTTCTCTATATAATAACTATCATCATCATCAATAGCAATCATATGCATTTCCTACCATATGAATTATTGAAGACACACACAAACATACCAATACCTAATTATGTGTGCATAAATCCAACAATGACTAATTCTGCATGACTCAAAATCTATATATTCATATATTGATAAAGCATTTACTTGTTATTCTCGGGTTTCCGATCCCCCAAAGCCCGAAATTGCTTCCAAGCCGGTCGTGACATCACTTACTGATTGCAAATCAAACATAGGAGGCTCTACCTGGTAGGTCTGGTGGTAGAATTCCCTTTGAATTTACATCGAACGGGTCGTTGCATAATGGTTAAAAAACCGACAGTTTCTTTGTGTCCAGAATTGGGTCTTTAGTCAAAATTTTACATAATACCTATTGACAATATCCCAGGTGCTCGTAACTACAAATTAATTATAGGAAGATATGATATACATGAAGCATGAAGCATCAGCAAATTTTCCCCACAACGCGACAGAAAGCCTTAGCATGGACAAAATATCAATATATTTCTTTGTTTGTTTAGGGGTGGGTCCTTTTTTTGTTTCTTTGGGGAGTATTTTTGTTTTTTTAGTTTGTTTTTCGTCGCTTGATCTGAGACATCTGGAGTTATTTTTAATGCGATGATGTTTTAATTGTTGTTCATGCTGAGGAAACCGTTTATCGTGTCACCAGTTTAAGATACTCTTCCGTGTATTTCATTGTTGGATACACCAGAAGATTTTAAAATTTTATTTATATCGGTAAAATTCCCCGGTACCGCGCCTGAAACTATATTAACGATTCTCGTCGATTTTATGCAGGTGGTTTTTCATTATCCAAACGTATATTGGAGTATAACAAGATCTTATTGATCATCCCTGGTCCTTTACTCAGAAAAATCGTCATTGGTGGCAAAATGTGATGTGTCTATGAATACACCTCATAGGCGACTATATCTACGGGCATTGTTTAAGTTTGTTTAACGTCTGTTCTAACAGAACACTGTAGATTTCGCGAGGGAATATACTTAAAACCTTGAACTTCGTCTAGAAAACTCACGCCCCTCATTTAGCTTAGCCAGTAAGAATTCACTGTATCTAACCGCCAAAACTTTAACACGCCCATTAAGGTTAGAATAATTTTCTCTACTCCGCCTTTATCAATAACTATTTCTGGACAAACCTATTTTATGACACTTGTTTCAAATGGCCCATAATTGTCACTGGATTGTATCCACGTTGTCGTTATATTAAAAGAATAATACAATTGAAACAATAATATTATTTTGTTTATTTCATATTTCACGTGTTCTTCACTTTATGAATGAAGCCTGAGCACAGCGCATTAATATACACTATTTTACTATTATGAACGCACGCTTCATTAGTGGACAAAATTTAGCTGGCACCTGATGATTGATATTTTGTATCAAAGGTTAGTATAACTTGCTCTCTCTCTCTCTCTCTCTCTCTCTCTCTCTCTCTCTCTCTCTGTATTTTGTATTGCAATTTTTTAAGTTCTTGGATGTAGTTCTTTATTTAATTTTGATGGTGGCTACATCAGATTCTTTTTTCTTTAAATTTCAGTTTGGACGAAAGTTATATCTAGACGTCATAATTGCGTTTAGAAACTAAGATAGGCATTCAGTTGATCTGAGTGGATGCTACCAGTTTTTACATTTCGCTGCGTTGCACCTTCATTGTATAGTGATTTGTCTGATTTTATATGAGTAGTATAGTGGGGTAGTATAGCGACAATGGAAATTACATTACAGACCCCCCTGCGGCACTATGGCACAGCCTTGCCTTTATAGCGACAATGGGAAAAATACATTACAGACTTCTCTGGGTTTGTATAGCGACAAGATTTATAGCGACAAATGGCACAGCCTTGCCTTTATAGCGACAATGGGAATTTTGTATAGCGACAATAGGA
Source organism: Megalonaias nervosa (assembly GCA_016617855.1). Classification (NCBI taxonomy): domain Eukaryota; kingdom Metazoa; phylum Mollusca; class Bivalvia; order Unionida; family Unionidae; genus Megalonaias; species Megalonaias nervosa. The sequence goes on along the minus strand of JAECUM010094406.1, from coordinate 3,212 downwards.
ATGGAACAGGTAGGGTGACATCAAGGTACTGGACACGTGCAACAATGTGGCGAGTACCGTGACGTCATCCCACCTGTTCCATTCCTATTGTCCCTATACAAAGTTTAATGCATTCGCGTACGTTTCTGTGGATAGTAGAGTGTGTGTTTTATGCATTCGCGTCCGTTTCCATAGATTGATGAACATCAATGTATCCTACCCAAATCATACAACCGACTATAAAAAAATTAGGTAAGAGATTAATGTTTTTGGGAGTTAAACATAAATTATACAATCGAATAAAAATGTTTTTTAGGCAAGAAGGAATAAATATATTTTCGAGGCATATGTAAGTGGCCCTGAAAAGGCCTTTGGGTTTCTTCTTCTTTTCTAATTTCTTTTTTTCCTCCACCAACTTCTTATTTTTTGTCCTACACTTTTTGTCTTTTTTTCATTCTTTTCCTCCTTTTTTCCTTCTCCTCCTCCTCTTCTGTTTCTTCCTCTTTTCATTTTCTTCTTCCTTTTCAATGTTTTCATTTCATTCTCTCATCCTCTGTTTGTTTTCTATATCTTCCTTTTCTATTCTTATCATCTCATTTAAGATGTCCTTTCCTTTGCTTAAATTGTTAATCTCCATACTTAGACTGTGGAGACTATAAGCCCCAAACTGCATTCTCACTAGCATCTCCTCCACCATGCCTAGTGTGTCTTCTACCTCCTGCAATCTTATCATTCTCTCCATGTTACTTGCCATTTTTTATATTCAGCGTTGAATCGCGCGAATGCTGCTGCTCGAAGGATTTAAGTCGCCTACTCATACTCAGTGCTTTCGCGACTGGTTAATGCCCGAGGGTCGGGATTTTCAATTGGTCGGGGCTGTGAGGATGGTGCCATCACAGCTCCGTGTTTATATGCGATGCCGCACTTTTTATTCATGTCTGGGAGGGAAGGAGCCCGGAAAAGGGGCGCCAAACGACACGGGAAGAGACTCGCGGTGTGTACTCACCCAACGTCAGAACGTACCTTTTGGTCAAATTTTGTCCCGTTATACTAGCGGACAGCCCTACTCCAATGATGTGTAAGTCACCTGTGTAATTATCCTAATGTAAGTAGTTTTATAATTTTAAATATATTAGAAAGTTGGAATTTTGCGTATTAGACGTACTTGTGTGTTTGCCGAAAGAGTATCAATCAGCTGGGTGTTAGCCATCCCACAAACGTTATTAGCACGCAGATTTTTTGTTGGTCGTTAATTTTGACAGTGGAACCAAAGGATCGGAGCTGTTATCGAAAGTGGTCTTCGATAGCCAAATGAAGACTCTCATGGTTATAGGAAAAAGAGGATTCCTCTCCTCAACCCCCGCATCTCCGCCACGATATCAGGACCTTCGTGGGAAATCTTTTATCAACACTGGCTTGTTGACATCAGGATCCCACCCAGGTGTTTGCCAGTATGTTTTCCCTAGCACCTGTTTTATGCTCTTTGCTTACGTTTGTCTGTGCGGGTGGGTGTAAGGAGAGGAAATTTTGGAGCAGCAGGTAGAGCGTCCTGGACTGCTCCATGGGGTTGGGGTTTCCTTTGATTTGTGGTGTAGCTGGTAGAGCTTCCCGGCTACTTCACGGCTTAGCCAGTTCGAGTTGGAACGACAATAGCACCTTCCTGCGAGGTGGAATTGTCCCTCGAACTGGTTAGCTCTTGCATGTCCGGCCAAGAAAAAAAAGAAAAGGTGGTCTTCTACCCCCCGCTTTTCCGCCAAGGTGACGTGGCCTTAGTGGGAAATCTTTGGTCAACACTGGCTTGTTGACGTCAGGATTCCACCCAGGTGTTTGCTAGTGTGTTTTCCCTAGCACCTGTTTTGCGCCCCATACATCCGCTTGGCTTGATTATGCGGGTGGGGGTAGATTTTCCTTTTGTGGAGTAGCAGGTAGAGCTTCCTGGTTTTCTCCATTTGGTAGGTCTTTTGTTTCCGTTTGTGTGGTAGTAGGTAGATCTTTGTCCGTCCAAGAAAAGCGGAGTTATGACTTGGTCTGTGATCTTTTCGTGTCCTAGCCATTTTCCCCGGTTCTTCCCCACCTCTTGTTTCCATTTCTCCTCCTTTTCTGTCTGTTGTCGCTGTCCTAGTGTTTTCGCCTACCTGTTTTAGTGGGTGTGCATGCAGGGGGTGGTAAAGTAAGAAAGAGATGGGAAAATATAGGAGGTAAATAATTTTTTTTTCTTTTTTATTTTTTCTTTGTATATATGAGTTAGTAATTTCTAGCATTCAGTGCTACGGGTTATATATATATATATATATATATATATATATATATATATATATATATATATATATATATATATATATATATGAGTTAGTAATAGAAAAAAGTTTTCTATTTTTACCATGCAGGGGAGATAATAAGGAAGAAGGTGGTGTGTTGGTCTTACCTTTGGGTATGTGTTTTTGTTTTGTGGACCTGCCCTTTAGGTAGGAATAGCTTTGGTCCAAGGTTTGTGGACTCGTCATGCAGGTAGCCATTGTTTTAGTCCTAGTTGCCATTGTATTATTGTTTGTTTATTGTTATGTTTTATGGACTTGCCTGACGGCTTGCCCTGTGCCATAGTCCATTTTTGTGTGTATTTTGTGTTGCGCGTTTGGACTTGCCATTCGGCCGGCCTTGTGCCATATTCCATTTTTAAAGGTAATTTGTGTTACGCGTTTATTCATATTTCCGGATTTTGTCGATTTCCTACTTACCTTAGGGTTTGTATTTTGTTTTAGTGGACCTGCCTTTTAGCTAGCAGTTGCTTTGGTCCAGGGTTTAATTGTTTATTTATTGATATGTTTTTATGGACTTGCCATACGGCCGGCCCTGTGCCATAGTCCATTTTTGTGTGTATTTTGTGTTGAGTGTTTGGACTTGCCATACGGCTGGCCCTGTGCCATAGTCCGTTTTTATGTGTAATTTATGTTACGCGTTTATTCATGTTTTCCAGTTTTGTCGATTTCCTTCAGGAATAGTAGGATACTTTTGTAGGTGATCTTGAGGTTGTTGTTCTTGGTCCTGTCCAGTATTTCTGGGTATGTTCTCGGTGATCCGATTCGTTTTTGGTTTTCACTGAAGATGGTCCTTTGTAGTTGGTACTTGCTGCAGGTGTTGAAGACGTGATCGAGTGTTTCTGGTTCTGGGCTGTGTGGACAGTTTGTGTTATCGTTTCGTTGGTCCTTAATGTGTTTTCCATAGCTGCTTTTCAG
>JAECUM010094405.1:0-41740 GCA_016617855.1 Megalonaias nervosa | reverse complement strand
CGCGTCCTTTTGTCGAGGTTGTTTTGCATTGCGCTCATATGTCGGCACGCTTTTGTCCGTGCGCTTTTGTTACGGAGCCACTAGTTAACAATACGGAATTACGGTGGGATATAAATTGTGGAAAATAGTTATCATATGTGTGGTAGCTTGAGACAAAATTTGAACAAACAAATGCATACCCCTTTTAGGCATTAAATTTCAAATAGATATGTTTTAAATATCCTGCTCCCATTTGTCCGCTCCGAATTGTCCGCTCCGAAATGTCCGCTCCGAAATGTCCACGCCGAATTGTCCGCGCCGAATTGTCCTGCTCCGAATTGCCCTAGCACCCTTAGTCGTGATGGCATATGGACTGGTGTGTGTAGACAAGGCGATTGGTGCCGTTTACTCGCGGACCTGGTTCGAACCTCCATAGGGTCAATTAAAAATTCTCCAATCTGTATGATAGTATTATTTGTAACAAATATTAATCTTGCCTAGCATTCTCAAGCGTTATCCTGTAGAATCCAGGGAGAGCACTTTCCGTTCTATTTGTTGTATCTTGTTCCAGGAGACAATCGCTTATGTTACAGAGAACGTTGTACCCTTGTGACTTGTATTGCAGAGTGAAAAAACTGGCGAATCTTGGCATGTGACTTAGGTATCTCCTTTGACTGAAAACTGTAGTTCTAATTTGTGTGTATCAATGTTCACCCTAGATATACTTTGTAAACATATACATGTCAACAGATCATAATGCAAATGTAATGTATCTAAGTCACCTGGTTGATTGTGATAGATTTATTTTTCGGAGTCACCTGGCCGATTGGCGATAGATGTATTTTTTTAAGTCATCAGACGGATACTGATAGATGTATTTTCCGAAATCACCTGGCCAGTTCTAATAGATGCCTGTTTCAAATTCACCAAGTCGATTCTGGTACATGCATATTTCAAATTCACCAGGACGATTCTGATCGATGTATGTTTCAACCTACCAATCAACATTTAGCCCATGTTGCGTGATACCGGTCTAACTGCCGACATTTAGCCCATGTTCAGTGATTGGAGAATTACGCTTCTAATGTCAAATCGAAGCAATGTCAGATTATTACAGCGTTCTTCTGGTGTCTCTGATTAGGGCAATTTATTGATAGTGTCAAATTGGAGCAATGCATTACAAATGTTACGTCCGAGCAGATTTGTGCTAGTGTCAAATGACAGCAGTGCTTTTCTAGATCAGAAATGAAATGCTAGTCAGATTGGTGCAGAATATTGCTAGTGTTCATCATCAGAGCAATGCATGGTTAATGTCACACTCGAACAGAGTATTGCTATTGCAGGATAGATGCCGTGTATTGCTAGTGTCTGATCAGAGCAATGCACTGTTAGTGTCAGATTGGAACAGGGTGTTGCTAGTGTCGAATAGGTGCAATGTATTGCTAGTGTCTGATCAGAGCAATGCATTGTTAGTGTCAGATTGGAACAAAGTGTTGCTTGCGTCGGATATGTGTAGTCTATTGCTAGTGTCTGATCAGAGCAATGCATTGTTAGTGTTAGATTGGGACAGCGTGTTCCTAGTGCCAGATAGTTGCAGTCTGTTGCAAGTGTCCGATCAGAGCAATGCATTGTAAGTGTTGGACTGGAGCAACGTAGTGCTAGTGTCAGACTGGGACAGAATGTTGTTAGTGCCGGACAAGTGCAGTGTATTGCTAGTGTCAGATTGGAGCAACTCACTCTAGTATCCGATTGGATAATTGTACCTCTAGCGTCATATCGGATCAAATCGTTTCTTTTTCATATTTGAGTAATCTAGTGTCAAATGGAACAAGGTTTTGTTAGTGTCAGTTTGCGCCAATGTAACGCTAGCATCAGACTGGAGCAATATTTTAGCATTGTCAGATTGGAGCAGAATATTCATACTGTCAGATTGCTGCAATGCATTGCTAGTGTTAGATTTGAGTAGATGATCTTTAGTGTCAGACTGGAACAATGTAATGTTAGTATAAAATTGGGACGGTGAATTTCTATTGAGAGACTGGACCATTGTATTACAGCGGAAGGAATGAAACAATGCATTGCTAGTGTGAGACTGATGCAGTTAGTTAAACCAATTGTCCAACCAACCGAAAAAATTGTTACAGCAACTGAGGAAACACAAAAAGCTATCGAGACATTATCGGCGGCTATTGCTGGTCGTTCCCCCCCCCCCATCCCACAACCCCAGCATGCTCAACCCGAAGTTCAACCCCTGTCACTACCAAAAGTTAAAACTAATATAAAAAATAAATTTACTGAGGAGGGTATTGCTGCTATCAGGGATGGAGACAAAATACTTGATCTTGCCGTATTTGGATATGGTGGAAGAGATCAATATGTATAACCCGAATATGTTACGACTCTAAAATTTGCTTATCGTGTTAAAGATGTATATTGCGTTACTACTAATACTCAGTTGATTAAATCTGAAGATATTAATGATTTTGAAATCTTTAACCGGACAGTAAAGGAACATGCTGCAAATGTAAAACAGAAAAGGGAAGCAAAATGGAAAGAATTGAAGCATAAACTTAAGGAAGCAGAAAAAAAGGAGAAAATCTGGCGTAACAACCAGATCTGGAAGAAGGAAAAAAAAGGCAGAACCCGAGTTAGGGGCACTCCCCAGCGCCCTGGAATCACATGTCGAATCATCACCGGAAGTGGCCTTGCCACTCGCGATCGTGGTCTTAAAAACAGACCTCGTCGGTAATTTACTATACATTTTGTCAGAATAACGTCCTCGCTGATCTTGATCGACTAGAAAGTTTGATTGGTGGAATATGAGCTGGCAATAATTCCGCCGAAATCGTTGATGAAACAGCTGCAGTCTGCCAGCGATTATTTACCTATGGCGTCATGGACAGCAGCGTTTATTGGGCAATAAAAATCGATGAAATTAACAACGATTACTACAGCGATTAATCAATTAGATCGGCGATAACAAAATGAAATGATTGTATACAATGCTCAACGTGCACCTCTGATGAGCAGAGTAATAAATTCGCGATTAACAACATATAAAGCTAATTATTGATGTTGTTCAAGGTTTATGTAGAAGGATAGCCCCAAAAGAGCTCCCGATTGCAAAACGATTAGGAATGAAAGCCATCGACGTTGTTAGTGATAGAACTATTGGCACTGATGGTGATGCGCGCTGGTAAAGCATATTCAGCTGTCAAGGAGAGACTCGCACGATTAGTACGACGAAAACCGCAGCCAGTAAAACTGCTCAGCACCTAAATGACACCAGCAAATGTCAGTAAGATAATAAATCAAGCCGCAAATGAACGACTAGAATAATTAGCTGGCGTGCCTTCAATCAGCGTGCCACTGACAAAACAACAAGTTGCTGAGATAGAGAAAAATATAAGCGCAAACCTAAAAGCGGGAAGTGGCCTGGCTCGAAAGTCGTTTTAAATAATACATAATATACCAAATGCTCAAGTGTGTGTCTGATCCTGCATTTGCCATGGACGCTCCAGTACTTAAAGACGGTCCTGTGAGTGATTATCAATATTATTCCTATGAAGCACGAGAACCAATCCAACGTGGATGAATCGAACTAGAAGTCCAAGATACATCAAGGTATTTCCTACCCGCCAAGGCATTCACTGAAGTTCAGCGTAAACTTGTGAAAAAAAAATACTGCATGTGCAGCAAATGACAAATGTGGATTTGTTAATAATGGTATTGTGGTGTTATTTAAAAGTGCCTCATATAACATCGATGGTAGACAAATCAAAGTAAATCACAATGACGTCGATGTTGCTACGATGATACTTTGTCTTGGAAGATATTCCAATGATTATTCAAGATTTGCTGCTCCATCAATAATCAGTCATACAACTTCATTCATTCATTCATTCATTCATTCATTCATTCATCTTTATTTTATATTTTCTATTTTGATACCAATATAGAGAAATAATAGAGAATCAGGATGACATGGCTTCCAGTTACATATATAAATCACCATCTCGTACATACATACATACATACATACATACATACATACATACATACATACATAGTAGTAGTAGAACAATTGTCAGAAAACATTCACCGCTGGACAACCAGACTGAATAAAACTGATTTTCAAGCAAAAATTCTGGTTGAGCGATAGATACACCTTGTTGTCCAATTAAAAATAGTCATGGTCATTCCAATTAAAACTGATTAATTAATTAATTAATTAACATTTAGCATTATGTTTCTTGCCAATTACGTAAAAGTGAAGCCCAGAGCTAAGAATTGTAATTGTCATTGTATCTACAATTGCTTTTAAACAGCTGAATTATTGATTTTACATATTGGCAGGGTATACATATTTGGAACCTTTAACATACCATAACCTGATTTTCAGGTCGGGCTTTGACGTCGAACAAATTAGTTGCACAACTTTCACAGCTTTGGTTTCGGTTGCTCCGTGAAAATAGGCAAATGGAGCGTTTAATCCCCCTAGCCCCCCCCCCCCCCAAGCGTGAGCCAGAGCGCGCACACGCAAGCGCGAGCTTGTTTCTCAGTCCATTAACTGTAATCTTTCTCTTCTCTTCCATTTTGTAGATTCGTACAGATTTTTTTATTCTTAACCAAAAGGATTAAACTTTCTTACTCGGTCTGAGCAATTCCAAGCCTACATTAGACTTCAATGTAAAATTAAGTACATTAAAATTCAATGTAAAATTAAGTACCTATTTACTGGTTAGTATGCCATGAGTACACACATGAAAATCAATTTAATTATTTTTCTCTTAACATGCTTACGCATCAAATATTCATTGAACATTGTCTTATTACAAAAATTGGATGTGGAAGATATTATTTACATAGCAAAAGTATAAACCAAAATAAATACGTTTAAAAATTATACAGAATTTGCAATCAAATAATTACTAAACCTGTTGTTGGAATAGATGTCTAGTCACGTGGTTAGAAGCTACTCTCATTACCTGCCTCAAACAAAGACAATATTATTTCAAGTTAGATCACCTGTTTCCCAGATAGATAGTCTCAGCATATTGGATATGAAACAAATTAATCAAGCAAAGATACTACAGTATGTGTTATGCCAAAAGAGCCAGTTGTCCCAGGTCAATTGTCATCCAAACATATATGCAATTTATTTTTCAAGTGATTTTGTGTTCTTTAAATATTTATTTCCAATTAAAAGCTAAGCACATTTCAACAAACCACTCGATTGTTTATAATATTAAAAACATCCTCATATGCACATAACTTTTAACATTCTCCGCAGAAAGGTTCCACACAGAGTTTGTGTTACTTCTTGCATATTATAACAAGAGGACAGAGAGCGTCACGAGATATTCCGCTGTACTTGTTTAATAGTCGTCTAGATAGGCACTTGTATGGTATGGTTGATTTGGGGATTACTTGATCATTGGGTTTTAATGACTGGTCCACGTATACGGTTTTGAACTTACGTTACTGAACACAACTATTATTTTCATTTCAAATTTGACATTTGACCTCTAGAGCCCATAAGTCTTGGAGTTTGTGTTACCCTAAGTACAAGCCTTTCAGATAGTTTGGTCGAAAAGCTTATTCAAGCACAAACGTCATTTGGCAAAACCAATTCGTATTTGAGTTACAGCGACCTTGACCGTTCACCCTTTGACACCAAAATCAACAGGCTTTTTCCGTGCATTACGTACAAGCCCCAGCATTAAAGTTATTATGCAAAAGCCATTTTTTCGTCTTTCAGAAAATGTGATCTTGACCTTAAACCTGTTAACTACAAAGTCAATGACCTTATTCCTTATTCCACGTGCAAGTCATTTAAAAGTTTGGTGAATATGAATGGTCAAGTACTCAATGTTTTGTACAGAAAGCATTTGTACTGTCACGGTGACTTTGCCCCTTCATTTTTTGACAGTAAGTTTAATCTTTGACCTATTGACTAGGAGACCAAAAGTTATATATGTACAAGCCATACACGAAGTTTAGTCTGGGTATGTGATGTTGAGCTAGTGTTATTGTGTTGAGATCATATTACTTTTTTTCAGTCAAAGATACGGTGTTATTTTGTCTTTTGATGTCAAATCGGATTCTTCCTTGCTACGAGTGCAAGCCATCCACAAAGTTTGGTAACAGTAGATGACGGAAAACTAAAGTTATCGTGCAGAATATGAAAGGTTAATGGACAGATTGACATACAGACGGACAAACAGACATAAGAGTATACGCTACTCTAAACGGTAATCGTATAATTTACCTTGCACTTCCCCTCAGTGCAGTTCTTCTGAAGCACAGAGGTGCTGCTGGGTGGGGTGGGGGTGGAGGCGGGGGTTGGGGTGGAGGTGGGGTGGGGGTGGGGGTGAAATGTTTTGTCCTCTATATCACTCAATAATTTAGTTTTTATCCAACATTTGAATATTTTGTCATTCATCCTGGGTCTATTGTCTTTCTAGGTTGAGCTAAACATGATCTAAACAAGAAAACTTCGTGAATGGTACATGATGATGAGGGTTTTTCTTTTAGTCAATCTCTTCCTAAATTGGACTCGTACAAAATATAATTCCAAATATGATTTAAAAGACCCCAGCAGAGAGCATATTATATCAATACTAAGTTGTTCTCATACACAGCATACTTTCTACTTCCCCCCCCCCCCCCACACAGAGCACATTAGGAACTATCCCAGTACGACGTTGGACTCACAAAAGTCATTATTTCCACTGTGATATAAACATTCCCTTACAAACAGAACACTGAAAACATCATCAGCACCAATGTAACCTATAAAATCCATTGATTGACATTGTACTCCATATATGAAAATATTTTATTGACCTGCGTTTAAAGTCTGGTGAGCACTTAGAATTTTACGTTTGTACATTCAAGGGTAATCGCTGTATTATGTCCTAAAATGTGATATTCTTGTACCTATGAACTCATATTTCTTCCGAAGTTTAATATTCTTGCACTGATAATAAATGTTGGCCAGTGATGTGATTTGTATCTCCATAGGTTAGGAATGTCCCTTATAAATTGTGATATTCTGATATACCACGTATGTGTGGCCTGAGATTTACTTCCATAATAAAAGTTTGGTTCCTTTCTGTTCTATTTCTATGAAAGGAACGAAACTATAGAGTGCCACCTTAAGGACTTTGACTTGAATATAATTCATAAAAGTAAATCGAAGACTGATACTTAATTATATCCATTGTTTTAATTGTAAGAAAATAAATATGCTCATTATTAAACTTCAAAGGAAAAATATTCATTATTTAAATAGAAAGAAAAAATATTCATTATTTAAATGAAAGAAATAACATATCCATTATTTAAATTGCAAGAAATATATCCATTATTTAAATTGAAAGATAGATAAATATATCCATTATTTAAATTGAAAGACTAATGAGCTTTGCCAATAAAACATTATATAAATTAGGGAAAGAAAGAATACTGTGTAAATGTATGTACCTCTTTAATTTTGTATTAATGGTTTTATTCTTCATTTTTGCGATGATAACGCAAGTTTTTTTGAGTAACAAAACAAAATATTTTGAGACGCTATAGAGTGTTGGTCCGAGGTTATATGAAAAAGTCAGAGAGATCGCCACCTTCTAATTTTATTTATTGTTAGCAAGAAAAATTAATTTGTCGATACATACTATTTTTACATAAGACTTTTTCACCAATTATTACGTAAGAAATCTGTGCTGGTTGCCAGGATGATCATAAAGGTTGTGTTATCGCCATTACTATCACAAGACAGGTTTGACGGTAAAAACTCTGCCTTAGAATGGAGATAGTAAGAGCATTCTTGTCTTCATTGCAGTCTAAGAAGGTGTCACACCACTAAATTACGAACTAAATATTACATTGTTGGGGTACAAGAAGTGACCAGCTTCAAACTCTGTCATAGTAACTATTAAGATGTTATACCATAAAGATATGAAATAGATGTTACATTACAGGGTGCGAGAGGGGATCATGTTCGAACTCCGCCACAGTACTAGGAAAGTATCACCATTAAGATACGAAATGGATGTTTCATTGCGGGAGTGCGAAAAGTAACCCGCTTCGAAAATCCGTCACTGTGACAAAGAAGGTAAATCTCAGTAAAATACGAAATAGATGTCACAACGCCGGGGTGTGAGAGGTGACTAGTTTCGAATTATAGCTGTAAAGAAAACAAGGGAACTCTCATGATTACAGACACAATTATGATTTATTAAATCAAACATCATTCTATATGTAAAATCTTGTATGACAATAAGATGACATTATTCGTCTTAATTAAGTACTACCAACTTCATTTTCTTTCTGGAATTTCTGTATTTGAAATACCATTTAAAATTCTGTAAATAGTCAAATAATTGAGATATAATAGGAGACCAGCATATCTTAAAAACATAAGATGTTTGCCTAATGAGGCAACGAGCACCCTAATTTTTGTTAGTCTAGTATGACCCATCGCGTGGTACTCGTTCGATGAAATTCAGTATTAAAGAAGACACTGTCAAATTATCAGTTAGTATTGTACCATGGATAAGACCTTCCTTTGAAATTGGGTGTTATTTTATTCGAGGCTTCTTTGTTTAATTCGAAGTGAAGACATGTATTCTGCATCATCCAGATGTATAAAATATTGTACATGAAATATTCGATAAGTTCCAATTTGTTGAAAGTTAGCAATGACTTTTCAGCTAAGATTTTTAAATGGTTTGTACATGGGGAAATGATTTACTGTGACCTCATTTTGTTCTTCGATAGTATTATCATAATTGAAGTTGTATTTGTTTCTTGCTGTAAACATATATAAGTACGTTACAAATAATTAAACAAACGTAGAACACATCTACCGATTGTAACGATCCGATGACATATTCAACCGATTACAACTATTTCGCAACATATAGAATGTTCATTGCGGTTTCATTACAGCCGGGTACCATAAAGTGAGTCCACTCAGGGGCCACGTTCTCTTCAGCTATACCGCCTAGTCTCCCAAACGCGAAGGTATAAGAATTCATCTAATTGGCTGATAACATTTGCAATTATGGTAATACCATACATCACCAGAACATGACTCCTAAGCGGTAGCTGCCAGATCTTCACGTGAGGCAGTGGATATCTGATTTTAATGAGACTGATCCGGATTCGATCCCCTATTGATAGTGCCTAACGTGCAACGGACACCGCTTATGACAAAATGTTTGAACTCAGAAACACACGTTGAACGGAAAAACTCGAATGCCACGGAACTTTTACATATCTACTGTCCGCTAAGCCCGTCACCAATTTCATCCATAGTGGTGGCAATGTCACATGTTGTAAATGTTGTGTCGACTGCCACGGACGTTTCTTGTACTGAAATGGAATTACACATCTATGTATGAAAGTTCCGTCACGTTCGAGATTTTCAGCAAAAACAATCTAAACGTTTTCTGAGATTTAAAACATTGGTCACAAACGATGTACGTTGAACGTTAGGCACAGTGGTATTGAGCAATTAAACTAGCTAGCGAAAATAAGTAGTCGCCTTTGTAGACTCGTTTAATTCCCACAAAATACACCTGGAGATATGCTGCCTGGGCTGTAGAGTGCATATTATAACTTTTTTACCAAGATTAAATTGTTGTTGTTGTTGTTGTTGTTGTGGGGCTTAACGCCATTTTTCAGTACACGATAGGCTATACATGGCGGCCAGTATTAATGGTGGAGGAAGAAACCGGGAAATCCCCGGAAAGAACCACCAACCCACGAGAAGCTACTGGCAAGCTTTCTCACATATCCACATTCGCCGAATCTTAGACTAGATTAAATTGTAATCTCTGCTAGACCAGGTCACGCCTGTTAAATGTCTGTATTGTACAGTACATAAATGCATGCATTAGGGTACGATCACTGAATCTTCGGGATGGGGTGAAAAAAAACAAAAAAAAAAAAAAAATAATTCATTATTCGAATGACAGTTTTAAAGTAAAGAAATGATCGAGCCCTGACTTCAGAGTGATTAAATGATCGAGCCCCAAGTCCAATATATGATTTAGCTCATATTTCAAGGTAATTAAAGAATCTATCCCCAAGTCATTGCATCATCTACATTTTTATGAACACGAATGTTATTAATTTATTCCTATTTATTGTTAATTTTAATTAAAATATTGCCATTTAAATAAATGTTCAGTAAAACATATTTTATCATTGAATATTTCTTCGATCTCCAAAAACTGTTCATTTAAAAAGGGTAAACGCTTTAAGACTCGATCTCTACAAACGGTTCATTTAAAAAGGGTAAACGCTTTGAGACTCGCTGGTGCTTCATAATGTGGATTTTTTTTAAGATAACCGTCTTGATACTAACTGTGCATGGGTATTGTACAGAGTATGTATACCCTGTACGTCAGCGACCCAGTCCTTCACACTGTGCATGGGTATTGTACAGAGTATGTGTACCCTGTACGTCAGGGACCCAGTCCTTCACACTGTGCATGGGTATTGTACAGAGTATGTATACCCTGTACGCCAGCGACCCAGTCCTTCACACTGTGCATGGGTATTGTACAGAGTATGTATACCCTGTACGCCAGGGACCCAGTCCTTCACACTGTGCATGGGTATTGTACAGAGTATGTATACCCTGTACGCCAGCGACCCAGTCCTTCACACTGTGCATGGGTATTGTACAGAGTATGTATACCCTGTACGCCAGCGACCCAGTCCTTCACACTGTGCAGCCCGTAGCATTATTGAGGCTGCGATATGATCTTATACCTTGTAATGGAGCATATAAAACTAATGTCAAAGGCAAAAAGATGACTAGTTAAAATCTACTACTAAAATAGATTTATGTTTTATGTGAGTATTTTTTCAGGAAGTTTGGCTAACGATATTGTTATTAGGCTTATATCAGTAATTTATATTGATATATTAACTCTTTAAGGACTATGTACAACCATGTAATAAGAATTGTGTCATGTAATAATTGTGTTGGATTTTTGTATTTAATTATTACTCTGTACTGCTCATGTTGCCCGCGACCTGAAGCATTTTATTTGTGTTGACCCCCGACCACTAAAATGGTTGGAAACCCCTGCTGTACGCTAATATAGCACTGTAATTTATTGGATAGTCGGCCGTGTTCTAGTGGTTATTTCCTCAGCATTGGATCACGCGATATTTGATTCAAACCACACATTCGGCATTCAGTCATGTGTACAGTATAACTATGCACAGTGTTAATACAATACCGCTAATACAATATTTTTATTGATCCTGCTTCAAAACATATTTTCAGTCTTGTGGATGTTGAAACCAATACCTTGTGAAAGCAGTGCAATATGTATTACGTATTGTATAGAGATCTACAAGGTAAACTCTTACACATTCAGGTAACAATGTATAAACATTTAAAGAGTTTTTTAAAAATGACCCCCGGGGACAGTTTTCAATATTGCAAAATGACCCTTTCGACAGTTTTCGACGTTGAAAAATTACCCCGGAGAGAGTTTTCGACTTTGAAAACTATCCGCTCCAGCCCCCGTTTACAGTTTTCAGCGCTGGAAAAGAACCACTGCTATAACGTCCAACGTTGACAAGAGAGGCGGGATAACATTCACATACAGCCGTGCAGACCTGCCTAAATGCTATCATTGTGAACCTTATGTACGCATAAACATCACCGTCTTCGGTTGATGGCCATGAAATCAATGATGTTCCAGTTAAGACTGGCTAATTGAAAATGCTTTTATATTGGTTTCATCATCATCAATCCCTTAACCCAAGAGGTCGTTGGGACACCACAGCTGACTTTGCAACCAATTCTCTCCATCTTTCCCTGTTCTCTACTGCCCTTTGGGAATCTCCAAATCCCATGCCTGTCCACTCCTTAATGTTGTCTTCCCACCTCTCTTCTGTCTGCCTCTTCTTCTGCACCCTAGCACTGTGCCTTGCAAGATTGTTTTGTCCAGTCCAGATGATCTTGAGACGTGACCGTACCACTTCCGTTTGCACTTTTTTACAGTGGTCAAGAGGTCTTCATAGGATTCGATGGCTCATTGGATACTGTTGTGGACTTCTTCGTTGATTACATGGTCAATGTATGAGATGCCCAAGATCTTGCGGTAGCATCTCATTTCGAAGGTTTGAATCCTTCTTTGTAGATCTGATGTGAGCGTCCATGTTTCACAAGCATACAGAAAGATTTATATGACAATCGAGCGCATAAGCCTTATTTTAGAGCAAAAGCAATGTTGGTATGTTGCCATATTGGTCTCAACCTTGTTATTGTTGCTGTTGTGGGGGCAATCCTGCAAAGTAGTTCTGGTTTGGAGCCCTCGTCTGTGATAATTGATCCCAAGAACTTAAAGCTTGTGACTCTTTCCAGCTTCTGTCTACTGATCTTTATTTCTGCACTGATGCCATTGGTGTTGTTTGCCATCAGTTTGTTTTTTTCGGAGCTGATCTCCATACCGTATTCTGTGGAGGTTGTGTCGAGGCGTTCAACTAAGTCAGCCAGTTCTTTTTCATCTCCTTCTAAACCATCAATATCATCTGCAAAACGAAGGTTTGTGATTGTTCTTCCTCCGATGCTAACAGTGCCCTTGTGGTCATGCAATCCATCCTCCATGATCTTTTCCAGGAAAATGTTGACGAGTGTAGGTGACAGTATACATCCCTGTCTGACTCCAGCTGTTGTTCAAAATAAATCTCCTCTGCTGCCATTGATGAGGACAGCACTGGTGGCTTTGTCATAAAGGTACTCAACAACCTGCACCAGGTTTGAGCTGATGTTGTGCTTCTTCATAGTTGCCCATAAGGCTGCATGCCATATCCTATCAAAGGCCTTTTATAAATCTATAAAGACGTGGTATAGATTCTGCTGGTGCTGAAGGTATTTCTCGCAAAGGAGTCTGAGATTGAAGATTTGTTCTGTGGTGTTCCTTCCTGCTCCTAGTCATGCCTGCTCTTCAGTAATAATTTTATCTGCTTGAGGCTTTAGTGTGTTGAGAATTATCTTCAGCATGACTTTCTTCTGGTGACTTAACAAACTGATGGTTCTGTACTTTTTACATAGCTGTAGGTTTCCTTTCCTGGGAAGCATGATGACCAAGGACTGAGTCCATGTGGTGGGCCATTTTCCTGTCTGCCATATCTTGTTGCAGATTGTTGTTATGACTGTGACTATCTCTTCTCCTCCTGCTTGAATGAGCTCTGCTGGTATGTTGTCAATGCCTGCTACTTTCCTTTCTCTAGTGACTTCTTTATATTGGCTTAGTGTAGACATGAAAGATCAGACAGGTTCAGAACTCGGTGTAAGTAATTTGTTTTACAGTTCTTTTGCTATTTTTGGTTGATTTTTCTCCTCTGCAAATCATCCTTGATAACGGAACTTTTTAATCTAATTGTTTTTATTCATTTTATCTGATTAGATCTGAAATAAAATCTGTTGTCCTAATAAAGACGTAAACTTAGAAGAAGCTTTAAAAAAAAATAAAAAAAAAAAAATATAAAAAAATGCAGTATTGAGACGAATTCAACTTTATTAGTTGTTAAATTTGACTTTTAAACATAATTGTATCACGACCTGAGAGGTGACCAGGTAATCGATACTGGGTTTATTTATTCATGCAGATTAAAATAAGGCAATGTATGAGGATCCCTCAGCGGACAAGACTACCGTTAGCACTTGCTGAATACTAGTAGGCGACGCTTTAAGAACTCGCATTCATCCATGGTAGACGTGAACGCGTTGATCACCTAGCATATGTGTAGAATGGTTAATTGCCTGGCTAACGAGAATTGTGGTAAAGTGATCAAAGGAATGCTTTGTCAGATTCATTTGAGATATTGATATGGATTTGAATAATAACTACGTCAAACAAAATTTAAAAGCTATGGAATGAAAAACTAGATGTTACTGGCATATATTATCATATACGAGTTTCTAAGAGGCGAGCAAACTACCACTGTGAAAGATATCTTGCAAACAATTGGCTGCAACTAAAACCAGGTTTACTACATAATTATGCATTTTATGCTTTTCATACTCATTTATATGATTTGCTAAATATGTATCGGGGATAAACTTTACAGTTTCATTAATTTTCACTCTTATTATGAAGTAGTACGCTGTGCATGAGTGAACTCGAATATAATGTCTCACCAACGCAGAAAGGTGTGGAATGCACTAATCTGACCCCACTAAGACTGACAAGAACATGTATACTCAAACGAAAGGAAACTTTCTTATAGAATACACAAATAATGTACACAAATAGAAATTACATGTGTGTACTAAATGACATGCAATATATAATCATAAAAGTAACACGTGATAGATAACGTGAAATTTATGAATGCTATTACACTGCTATTACTAAGTGGGTAACTGATACTACTCAAGGTTCAATGACAGCTTTAAGTCCCTGTTTAGACTTGTATAAAAGATGTAGAAATGTAATTTTTATCATGTATTGAAGGTATTCATTATTATTTTAGCCAGTTTTAAAATCAAAAGTTTCAAATTGTTCCCTTGATCAAATTCTTTTGAAAATAATTAATGTATAGTTAGTCCGTTCCTATTCTAGATTTTTGAATGCAGTAAAATGGATAATATAAAAACCGCCGATTTGCCTATTTTGAAACTATTATTTATCATCATTAGGACTTTAATTTAAATTTTCAAACCATAATATATCTTCATTAGGACTTTAGTTTAAATTCTTTAGATGTAACGAAACTGGGTGGATAGACGATTTGAGTGTTATGGTAAATGAACAACATTTCCGTCATTTACAGTGGTGATGATGATAAATGATTGCTGTTCATGAAACAGGGGCATTGAAAATCTGTGTCACGTTTCGGTTCTGCTGGAACTTAAACTCATGACCCTCCAATCCGGTGGCGAGTACATAGACCAGAGCTCCGCTGCCGAACCTTGAAACAAATGTAAAACAGGTGCATGCAAGAGTTAAGAAGTAATCTTAGCCGATGTCTATAGCTTGACAGCATGCTTATATATCTTGGCTGCCAATCCAATAACTGCACTTTTGAAAAGATTACCCCCCCCCAATGCAATGAAAGCCTTTTTAGTCTCGTAAGTATTCCATAGAGAACAAGTTCCAATTGCTTTATTCTCTGCGCCTTGACTCAAATTCAAAGCAGTTTATTTTACTTAGATTCTTGCCTGCATGTCTAAGTAATATCTTTCTGAAATGTCCCTGATGGTTCTAAATGAAACTGGTGATTTTAAGGAAAAAAGGATAAAACTAACAGTAAAAATGTGCTAATGCATTCAGCAAAATGAGACTTTATTACAATACACTAAACCCCTTCCCCCGACTTAACATTTTTTAAGTTTCTTTTTATTGTTACATTGTGGAAAGAAATATTGTACGATTATGTAAGCTCATAAACAGGTGAAATGAACCATTGGAATAAGCCACCAACCATTGTCGGGAAAAGACTGTGATTTTTCTTTGGGCAAGATATTGTTTTCGAGTGGTAGGTTTACCAGACCTATTTCTAGAGAAATGTATTCAAATATGTTGAAGCATCGGTTTAAAAAAATATTCCATTTAGAAAAAAAGCTTTTGTTACAACAGTGTAGTTCCTGACAAGTAATATCCTGCAACTAGTATAGCTAGCATTTTATAGAAAAGCACATTAATTGCTTATTATATAATATTTCACCAAGATACTCTTCATCAAATGGTATATAACTCTAATTAATAACGTCAAGCATAACACGATTGATCTTGTTCGACCTTGTTCAGCAGTACTGGTCCTTAGGCTCAGATAACTTCCTCTGTGTTATTTAAAGGAATTTACATTTTTTATTTAAAAAAGCAGAGCCCTATACAATTTATTCAGACAAATTTGCTAAATTTAGAAACCTACGTTACATTTGTTTCTTAAAACAATTAAAAAGTTTCATTTCGTCATTTACTGAAATTGATGGGTGGGGTGGACTTTTTCTACCTCAAATTTTTTTCTTCCCCTGAAGTTTCATTTCCGTTTAAACCCCATTGGTAACTGCTATTTCTTTTGCCTTTTTAGTATCTTATGTATTTAGACGCATAATTCGACAGTCATTGAAAAGCAAACTGTTGGCATGTCACGAGAATGTATTGCTAAAAAATAACAGCAGTCTGATTTAGATACATCTTATCCCCTTTTCAGCGCCATAATAAACACGGCATTCCTTTCCATTCCTTTCCACGCCATAATAAACATGGCATTCCTTTCCACGCCATAATAAACACGGTATTACTTTCCATATATGCAAATTATTGAAATAAACTACTGATGGTGTTTTGTCTGTAAATATTCGATGCGTTAACGTTTGACTACGAAAGGTTTCTTCATTATTGTGTAAAACAAAGTTTCAAAAACTGTTCAACAAAATGCTAACAATGTGGACTGAAAGGTGTCCGACAGGCTTCGCGCCTACACGACGTGGACTGAAAGGTGTTTGCCTGGCTTCGAGCCTACACGACGTGGACTAAAAAGGTGTCCGCCTGACTTCGTGCCTGCACGACGAGGACTAAAAGGTTTGCGTCTGGCTAAGTGCCTACCCTAGATTTACATATAATTTTACCACTAATGTAAACAGTACTTACGCTCAAGGGTCATTGAATAGTATGTTTGTGTGAGGGGGAAGGAGGTTAAATATAGTTTTTTGGGGGGTGGGGTGGGCGAGGGGTGTAATGTTTAAGCTAATTGGGGGTTGGAAAATGTCCAGATGTATGTTTTTGGCCAGTCCTAAAGATAGGGTAAGTTTTAGTTCGAACTCTATTCACTTCGATCTTATGTATAAAGGAGGAGAAAAAATTCACAAATAAATTAATCGTTTCAATATATGAACCGAACTGTAGAACGTCCTTCTTCAAAATCAGCATTGCATATATAATCGTGATGAATCTAAACTTAGAAATCAGGGGTCCTATTTTACAAATATGAGTCCTAGTGCTATAATTACAGGGTGCTTATGTTTTATTTTAAGTTCTCTTTGAAAGCTTTAATGAACAGGAAAGTAGTAAAATATTTGTGAAAATATTTGGAAATATACAATTTAACTTAAAATCAATATTGGTCCAAAGTTTTTTTTGGTGTTTTCTTACATTATGAAACGGACACCTGCTCGTTTAGTACTAACCATTTTTATCGACAGTTTTACCAAGGCGTGTTGATCGCTTGCTCATATCGATTCTTTGATATTTTTACTCTCAAAGCCCATAATGTATTACACAGCCATGGGAGTGTTTAAAAATTTATTTAATTAAAGGTGATTAATACCCCTCTTTGAACATCAAGAATGTGTCTCACATAGATGCATTTTTAAACTTTTAGAATGGGAGAAAGCCCTCGTCCCTGTGTATGTACGTGTTTATGTGCGATGAAACCAAATTTGAATTGTTCAAATTAATAAATAAGAAACCAAAAGGACTAGTGCAATTGCTATGTTGCTTTTTAGGTTTAAGTATTAATGCATCTGAGGGTCGAATAGTCCGTCACGAGTGAGCAGGACTCAATGAATTGAATTTACAGTGTGAATCTTTAAATGGAACAACTCGGATAAGACAATTATAACCAGAACCCTAACTATAGCAGGCCGCTCACCTTTTGAATGCGTAAGTGTTTCAATGTCACTAACACGTTGAAAATTGAGCCCCACGAGAATGATTTCAACATCGGGGACAGGTTACTACAAGTAAGGGTTCCTTTTTCACGTTGAATCATATTCCGGGACACATTTTCAACGGGGTACACAATTCTTCGTTACACCTGCCGCAGATATTTACACCGTGATAGCGGCGGCATGACACACATACAAGCCTGTCATATGGACCCAGAACACAATTAATTTTACTATATATCCTCTATTTTTGTTTCTCAGTACTGAACGTTCCACTGCGTGACAATCAGTACAAATCATATGTTAATCTAAAATACCTTCAAGGATGACTTCACGGTGAAGTTACTGTCATAGTTTCACCGTCATTTGTTTGGGAAGCTGGGCTGTAAACAAACCAGCGTGCAATGGAACACAGATTTCACTTCCTGATCATCACCAAGACCTTATTACTCAATGTATACTGTCGCCGAAACACACACTGACAACCACACCACATTCTAAAGAATAAACAATTGCCTTTAACTCCATTCCAAGAAAGACTAAATCTAACCCTTGTCTCACCACCAAAAGAAGACATGCTCTGAAAAAAGACTGGAACTACATTCATGGGTACTGAACCGGAACTATTAATTGTGATATGATTCCATATTCGGCTTGAGTTTGAATGTCAGCCTTAGTCGGTACGAAGAATGTCATATGAGCTAGTCGAGTACGTCGAGTCGGATTTATCTGAGAATCGTTTGGACATTTCCGTCTAGTCATGAAATAAACCTCGGAAGTAGTTGTCGGATTCACATCACATATGTTTTTTATTTGTGGACGTAAGTAAATAATAATATAGTTCTCAATGGCGACCAATTACATCCGAGGTTATTTCACTGCCTCGTGCAAATGGCCGAGCGATGTTTCCGATCACGTTTCGGATAGCTCAAATTTCTGCAGATCCCACTGAAAGTTACGACTGTATCGACTTTGATCCCCAGTCGGCAAATTTCTGCTTTTGCCAACTGTGCCTTCTACCAATATCGTAAAAGAGCTTAAAACATTAGAAGAATAGAATATCAGTTGTTTGCTTTAATGCTTTAGTCCAAATCTCAAACCAAGTGCACTTATCCTTTAAAAGTTAGTCATAACTTGACAGCCATCCGTCTAAAATATTACCTTGAACCCAAATACAAACAATTTTCTTCGTGTATGTCCAACAAATCTGTTCTCCAAGGTCGAACAACTGAGACCCGAACATTCGGCATACCTTTGTTAATAAGGATTTAGATCCTGCAGAATTACTAATCATTATATGTAAAAATTCGGATTTAAAATTAACATTAAACTATACTAATATTACATCATAATAGGCACCATGCATTTTCTCTTGATGTGAAACACAGTACACAAAATAGCTAGACTAGTCAAAGTACTAGATCTAACATCGGATTTAAGATTAACATCGGATGGAACATTGAGGTCTGACATAAGAATAACATCGGATGTAATATTGAGGTCTGACATAAGATTAACATCGGATGTAAATTGAGGTCTGACATAAGATTAACATCGGATGTAACATTGAGGTCTGACATACGATTAACATTGGATGTAACATTGAGGTCTGACATAAGATTAACATCGGACATAAGTAAATATTTGTGCTGATGGGGGTCATACGAGAATTAACATTAACCTTCTATTTTATGTATGATTGGGCACTTGGGGGTCATACAAGAATCAACATGGGAATGGCACATGGGAGTCTAAAAAGAAATAAACATTTGGAGACACTTGGAGGTCAAAAGTGTTTATAGGGTCAAAAGGATTTCTCGGAACAAAAGGGTTCATGGAGTCCGAAAGGTCTATAGGGTCAAAGGAAGGATAACGGCAAAATGTTTTAACTTTGAGTTCAAGATACAGACGTACACAAACACAGACTCACAAAACACAGACACAGCACACATTTTTGGCAATAGTGAAATAGTATCTCTTCTAGGCAATTTAGTAGCCCTGCAAAGGGCCATTGGGTTTTCTTTTACTTTCTGCCTGGCCACCATTTATTCCACCAATTCTTTACTTAGGTTATTCACGTCCTCGTGACTTTATACAATTGCGTAGCAAAGATGAAAAATAAGTGCTATTGAGATGTATCTTTGGTTTCATTTTAAGACGTGTATAAAACATGTGATGATTTATGTTCTGAGCTCTTAAATTTTAGGTTAACGATTAAAGCGAATCTAAGTTCTAAAGCAAGATTTTTTTCTATTCCAAATAATTACTCACCAATTACAATGATGTTTACCCCCCAAAAGAACCATCACACATATATGTGCTAATTTTGTAGTTGTGGTTTAATATATATATATATATATATATATATATATATATATATATATATATATATATATATATATATATATATATATATACAAAGATACAGTGATCTCATTCAAGAGCTCTCTTAAAACTCACCTATTTAGACTTCAGGAACAGATTTAAAGACCTAACAATGTTTCCTTACCTTAAATATTTTCATTATGTTTTCTGTTTTCCAATTTCATGATGTTTGCCTTTTGTAATCATATCATTATATATGTTGTTTTAGGTGTTGTCTAATGTTGTAAAGCTCTTACAGCTTCTAAAGATTAGGCGCTATAGAAAGTCCTTATTATTATTGTTTTTATTATTATCATTATTATTATTATTATATATATATATATATATATATATATATATATATATATATATATATATATATATATATATATATATATATATATATATATATATATATATATATATATATATATATATATATATTGTGACATGCAGGAGGTCTCATACAGAGCGAATGAAACCATCCGTGGAAGAGGCTTGAAGCCCATGTTTCACTATTTTTAAGGACCTCGAATCAATAGTCGATGTCAACGAAAGGATTCTTGAGCGCGTAATCAATGCTAATTAATTGTTCTAAAATATCTAATCATCTAATGCCTACATGTCACGAGCTCTAATTTCACTATCGCATGGTTCATCTTGTTTCACATTTGTATGAATTATTACTAAGCCAGATATTAGCACTTCGCGCCATTCAATACAAAACATGACAAAGAATTACACAGATTTATCTCCATCTAAAAGTGCTAAATACATATGCTTGAAATATCCAGATGATTTATAATATTAGGAATTAGGGAGAGTCCTTTTTAAGGCCATTAGAGAGGGTCCAATTTACGAAACTAATCCATGCTATCATAAAGCCTCGTGTGTACTGTACGTTATGATGTCAGCTATTAGAAGTTGGCCAATTAATCGGTTTGAGAAATAACATCCTAACACCGACCATTGGCACATAGGGGCAATGGGGAGAACTTGCTCCTCCCCCCTCCAGGATTTCACCGCTAAACACCTTTTGGCCTACATCTGTAAATTGCTGACCACTACATGTTTGCACCTCCCACCCGCCAATGCCCCCTGAAAATATATTGCGGGCACCATTACCCCTACCCGCAATAATCAAACAAATCATCTCTAAAGGCTAAAAAAGTTATAATCGGAGAGGTCAATGCAAATAGCACATATTTTAAGTTTATCACAATAAAGTTAAGCGAAACAGATCAAAATTATCAATTAGTATCATTGTCATCATCATGAACAATAAACAATAACAACCTCATGAACAAACACTTAATCATCGTCGACACCTGTATCATCAATGATGCAACTGCTAAAATTGTCATCATCGTTATTATTATTATTATTATTATTATTATTATTAGTAGTAGTAGTAGTAGTAGTAGTAGTAGCAGTGGTAGTAGTAGTATCCCATTTTTGTTCTTAAAATACCACAAATATTTTTTTTAGATTAACAAATAAAGTATAAAATATAGATCATAAATATCTACTCAAGATTCAGAATCCAAAAATGTATGCCCGTATTTACACTGGATCATCTCTCTGTCTGTCTGTCTCTGTCTCTGTCTGTCTGTCTCTCTCTCTCTCTCTCTCTCTCTCTCTCTCTTACATGCAGGGAAGTCACAACAATACGCTGCAGGCTGTTTATTAAAAATTTATAAGTTTAGATTTCTACACAGCACCTCTCAATATATTCGATTATTCGATCTCAAAATATATTTATCAATATGTTCTGAATGCATACAAAATCCGTGCATTTTTTTGAAAATGTTTTATATGCATTCATTCTTCAGTTCATAGTAGAAAAAATACTTAGTGATTTGTGAAAGAAAGATAACAAGAATATTCTGCGAGACCATGCTTAAATCATGTTAAAATAACTCCCCAAAACATAATAAAGAGAAACAAAAATAAAATAAGTTGTTATTATTTACTTCAGTCTCAGTTAATTACACAAAAATGGCAATTACTCTCTCTCCCCTCCTTTGCTCTCTTCCTCCGTCTGTTAGATACACACAACAAGGCATTGTGTGTCTTAAAATTAAGCAAACCCCAACAAGTATATTTTATTCTCAAGCTGAATGCTATTAATTATCTTAATCCATTTAAATATATCAGTCTATGATTTATTTGTTGACACGTTATTGGCCTGACTTTGTAAAAGCGTGTTAGCCTTCCGTTCACAATTTACAAACCAACAAGCTTTATTTTCATAAAATAGAAGCTAATTAGAGCTTAAAATGCAAGAAATATAATAACCAATCAGCAGTTAATTCCTTCATACTATTCCTACCCAGTATGGAATATTTACGACAGAATCAAAAGATCTCCGAATTGTTCCTACCCAATATGGAGAATATACGATAGAATCAAGGGATCTCCAAATTATTCCTACACAATATGATGCATTTACAACAGAATCAAATGATCTCCAAATTGTTCCTACCCAATATGGAGAATTTACAAAAGAATCAAAGAGGAGAATCTCCAAATTTACAAGAAGCTGGACACAGCCGATTTAAGATGATTTCAGTGAAGCAGCATCGAAATACATGCATGATGTTTCTTCTACAACCTCCACACCTAGGTCGAATATTTTTGTCATGAAAGGGAATGTATGTACATGCAATAATACGTTGACTTCGTGTTAAATAAATCATTAATTTATTAGGTCTCTCCCATGCTCCATAACGATGATATGCTGTACTTTGTCACACACACACACACACACACACACACACACACACACATATATATATATATATATATATATATATATATATATATATATATATATATATATATATATATATATATATATAAGGAAGTAGAGGTTAGTACAATTGCTTTTTCAGGTCACGGGCGATAAATAAAATCCTCAAAATACGTCACCTTGTGAGGGTGTGTGTGTCCTATATTTGGGAGTCCAAATCTGAACTTAATTTGATCTGCAGATTTTACATATTTTAAATATTTATTAACATCTACAATGGGCACTAAGTAACGCAATGCCATGAGTCAGCCAGATACATGATAATAACGCAACGTCATACGTCAGTTAGATGCATGCTATTTAACGTAACGCCTTACTTCAGTCAGATATGTTATGTCATGCTATGTAGCGTCAGTCTGACTCACGCTAATTAACGTAAGGTCGTACGTCAGTCAGACACACGATGATTGATACCTATGGAAAGTCTACCAATGATATCGCCAGGATAGGTATATGGTGTACCTAAAACGTCAAAACCTATAGTACTGTTGTACAGGTATCCATATATTTGAACAAACGCAATTAATATCATTGCCACTGCAACTCTATCCATTTAATGTTGCAACGACACTCAACCGCCATTGGAAAAATATTCCACTGTCGGTGCGACAATATTTTCTTTTTTTTTTTTTTGTTGCTTCAAATGTAATATCAATGTGGTATCAGCTTTTTAAGGACGCAATGCTAAAATTATAGTTATCGTTGCAAGTATAAAATAAATCCATACATCAACAACATATACTAAAGGTAAAATAATTCATTGCAACAAAAAAGTTACCGTTGCACCAGTACTTGATTAGCGTTGGAGCGGTTCGATGACATCTGAATCACACGTATCGTGCTAATTTGCCGATATGTATATCTTATTCATCATATTTAGTGATACCTTACCGTTACATCGGCATTTCAATATCGCTACAACGGTATGTGAATATATATATGCTATGTTTATATTGCTGCAACGAGACTTTAGAGGTTATAATTACGGTTCCAACCGTAAGTATGATCGTTGCAACGGAAATGATTACCGTTGAACCAACGACATTAAGCGTTCAAACAAATAAGCATGGATATCTCTGCTCTGATTATATGTCAATTGCTAAATGAACGTCATCTCATAGCGATATATCAGTTGCAAATTGGGATACGTATTATGGCGATATGTCAATTGCAAAGTCTGGGGAATGACATATTATAGTTGGCAGTGGGCATCAGTATCTTCGCAGAACTTTTAATCATTAAACTTTAAAATTGGAGAATGTGTTCGTTTCACTCATGACCCAGTTCATATACTTTTTACTGACTCGACTTTTCTTGTTTGGAACTATTGTCGAGGACACACACACACACACACACACACACACACATATATATATATATATATATATATATATATATATATGTGTGTGTGTGTGTGTGTGTCTGTGTGTGTGTGTGTGTGTCTGCACGCGCGTGCGTGAAGGACGCGTAATTTTTCGAAATTTCTATTTGACCCCCTGGGTTTCGAGGCAAGGTCAAAAGGACAAGAATTCATAATGTGTTCTACTTTTTGGATTGATTATAATTTTCATTATTTTGTGGTACCTCAGCAAGATTATAAATCAACACCACATATAATGCTATATTTGTTTTATATTGATTATTATTTTCATTAATTCAGCACAAAATTAAAAGAGCTGCCAAGAAAAGGCATGTTCCCAAATTTAAAAATGAATTGTAGAAATATCTAGGAAATTAAACCATTTCAAAACCTGTAAAATTAAGTAGACGAAGAATGCACATAAAAAGATAAAGACCTTAACATTTTGCAATATTAATATAAATTAACAGATGTGAGACAGAATCGGTCTGTGGAGTAAACATAGGACATATGCAAGACATGTCACCATGCTTTTCAAAATCAAGTGCGTGAGATTAATTATGCTTGGAATGAATTTTAATCCCCAAAACTGACCCCTGTGGTTCAGATGTAAAAAAAAATGTTGTGTTGTTATAACATTAAATTGAAGGCTTCAAGACTTTTGTAACTAAACGCATATTTGTTTTGTTTCTGGTACGTCCTTTAAACTCGGTAAGTATCACACAATGTCACAGTAGATTAGCTGTAACTTTACCACATTTCATGCATTCCCAGTCTGTCTCGCCCACTCACAGTCTCTAAGTATGGTCATTAGTTCAAATGAACATATATTTATTATTATCATTATTATTATTATTATTATTATTATTATTATTATTATTATTATATCCTCAAACATTATACTTCTACTTCTCAGGATTGACGTACTATTGCCATTAGTGGTGGAGGAAATAGGAAATCCCGGAGAAAACCATTGAACTCAGATGGAAGACTAATTTGCTCCTACGCAAACTGGAGCAGGATAATGAACACAAGACCTCAAATGTATAAAGCACATGTGCTCTCACTCTGCTATCCAGGCACCTTATGTCAAAAGTAACATTATTATATTTTTCATGAAGAAGTATTCAATTTACAAGACACTGTTGCTATTCTTAAAATAGATGCTATTGTTGTATTTTCCTGCCATGTTTGATTTCTCTCTCTCTCTCTCTCTCTCTCTCTCTCTCTCTGCTTGTCTGTTCATTTTTCTAGCGAAACAGCAATTGGAAGTAAATAAAATATGAAGAGAGAGAGAGAGAGAGAGAGAGAGAGAGAGAGAGAGAGAGAGTCTTCCTGGTTTTATATACCCACATCTTTTGTATTGTATTTTTCCTTCGGTCATTTCTTCGCATTTGAGCAAAATAGTCCAACTAAAGTGTGCAATAATAGCAAATTATATTATGTACGTGATGTGAATTTCAATTAGAAAACAGCTATAATAGATGGGTCCTTAGTTCAAATAAAGCATGATGTTGTTTGAGAAAATTTGGATTGGTTTCGTCTAGCGCTTTCAATAGCTATTCTCAAATGTGTGTCTATGATCCAATTAATGTCACGGGGTGATTGAAGACCACAGTTTAAACATTCAAACATTATTTACAGAAAGCAGTTTGCTGAATTCCTTTTATTAAGAGTTAATGAACTGGTTCTTTTCAAGGACTTGAATAGGTTGTAGTCAGTAACGTTGCACGCTTAAAGTAAACTACTTGGGTCTCATATAATCGTTGTTTGCACGATAAAACTGTTTTTTAAAGTTATTCATCTCAGCGGGGAGGAAGTTGGAGATCGATTTGCCATTGATGTGGGTATTTGTTTTTCTTTCATTTTAACATTGTGACACTACGAAAGTTCTTACGGCCAAGGCCGTTCCAGTCGTATTGTGGGAGACTAAGTCTAATACTATTATAAATAATCATAATACGTTGTTTTTGTTAGATACTTGTATAATGGGTCACTTGCTAATATCAGCAATGATCATAATACGTTTTGTTAT
This sequence comes from Megalonaias nervosa, assembly GCA_016617855.1. NCBI lineage: Eukaryota > Metazoa > Mollusca > Bivalvia > Unionida > Unionidae > Megalonaias > Megalonaias nervosa. The sequence goes on along the minus strand of JAECUM010094405.1, from coordinate 15,537 downwards.
GTACTTGTGGAATGGATGACCTAATATTTATATAAAAATGATCTTCCTACATTGTTTTTAAGATGCTTGTTGAATAGGCCATCTAGATAAGAACAAAAAGGACTCTTGTTTGTAAAGAGAATCGAAACGTTGGGTCAAAATGATACATTTGAGAACTTGTATGAACGCCATACAATATTTTGGTTCCTTAAAAAATGTTGTAAAAGGATATCAAATAGCATAAAGGGTTATTTTCCATGCCCTGGCCTACCAAGATTCTACCTGTTTGGATCGATATTTTTGCCCATATATATGGTGCTCTTGAAAGCAAATTTTGGAAGGACGTTTCTATAACGTGACAGAGAAATTGTGGAAAACCTTTGATACAGTTGTATGCCGACTACCAATTCGAGCCTCTCGGACTTAATAATGGCATGGAGGTCAGAGGTACATACATTGTACGTAACTATGGCAACTACAAGCTTTCCATTCAAAACCTATAGTATTCTCGACTCGTACTATTCATTATATAGAAATTCTCCATAAACATTTAAAGTATGTATTTTGGATTAGGAATAATTGCCAACACATTCGAAATCTTCAGTTCGCTGAAGAAAGGACCATTGTAGGTAAAAGTAACGACGGTCGAATAAGTAAATTTTTGGAATGGATACGATTCTAGGGCAAATGGCTGATGTACAAGTAAGGATGATCAAACAAGTACACTTTTTGAACTCATACTATTGCAGTGTAAACGGCTGATGTGCAATATAACGACGGTCTAACGACGGTCAAACAAGTAGATATTTTGACTGAATACGATTGCAAGCAAATGGCTGATGTACAAAACGAGACCGCCATTTAGGAAAAAGAAAACTATACGTTAATAACTCATAACAGATGGGGTAGAAAAAAGGAGGAAAGACTTCCTTGCATATCACTTAATATATACTTAACATTACATCTGTGGCTTTTACAGGTGTAACCTCTGACCTTCTGATGGTCTTTATATATATATATATATATATATATATATATATATATATATATATATATATATATATATATATATATAACAGTTAAAGTTAGAGGTCATGTATTCGGAATAATTGACAGATTTTTAAATAGGTATTGAAAGAAGGAGATATGTAAGAATATACACTTCAAAGCAATATAAACGTACAAAGAATCTCTCTGTCTCTAAAATGTCTACGTCTATTGTATACTGCATGTACTTTCATGCATTTTAAGACAGTGTTCCCAAGGATGCCACCCCCACCCCCCTTTATACTGCCCTATTTTTTTCCAGGGTATTAATTTTAAAAAAAAATTCAACACACAAACTCGGATGAATAAGGTCAAGCCGCTTTATTTTATTGAATTGATAACAGTGGTGTTCGTGATGATTCTCACAATTTTCGTTCTCGGTGGAGATGGAAAATAAAAGAGCAACGTAAACGTGGACATTCCGCATGCTTGTGACGTATGACGATAAGATTGTGGGGTGGGGTTTAGTATCGCATAGTCTTTGGTCAAGTTTGAGTATTATGTTTCTGTGTCAAGATTTATGGCCTTCCTTCAACTAGGAAGTTTGTCGATAAGGCATCCAGAATTTAGTTAACTCTTCATTAATGTGAAGCACACCATAGATTAAAACGATAATTTCAGAGGGCTTGCCGATGACGCATTCAGAATTTTGTTAACTTTACGTTGTTGTTGAATTACATCATGGATTGAAACTATAAGTTTTGAGTGATATGTGGCCGTTCGTGACTTAGAAGGTTTTATTGTATCAAATGAACTACCCACGAGTCTAATCATCCACATATCCAATTAATCTCCATACGACAGTCTACCGAATAATTAACCCTGTACCGAGGCCTTGGTCGTAACAAATCAGCCATACAACAGTCTACTAAATGAGGAACCACGTACCGAGGCCTTGGTCGTAACAAATCAGCCATACAACAGTCTACTAAATGAAGAACCACGTTCCGAGGCCTTGGTCCTAAGAAATCAGCTATACGACAGTCTACCAAATGATTAACCCCTTTATCGAGACCTTGGTCCTAATAAATGAACCATACAACAGTCTGCCAAAAATGATTAATCCCGTAACAATACAATTCAAATGAGAAGAAAAACCAAGCTCTATTTACAGATTGCCTCCTGCTGAATTGATTACCATTAGCAGATAATTACGTCGTGCAATCATTAGAATGACATTTGAGACCAAGTTCCGTTTGATTCAAAGGAATTAAAATTACCAAAAAAGACATGTTATAGGGACTTGAAAGCAAACATTAAATCGAAATGAATAGAACTCAACAAACTGTTTTCATTATCAATAATACAGACTTTGGTATGATTTAAGTAAAGAAAGTCTGAAATGACAATTACAAGTTTTTGCTTAGTAAACATGAATGTGAGATCCCAGTTATTGATAGCGCTTGGCAAACAACCAGTAATTTCCTCACACAATATATTCCATGTAAACCAACAACTCAGATACAAACAGCATGTGTTCGGAAGAATATTTTAACTTAACAAAATGAAAGGACTCAAAAATGAACTATATTGTTCGAAAAGGAGGGAGAAAAATAGAATAAAGAAAAGATATAGATGTATACAAGCAGCCAGTCAGTCTCTTGCTCTAGTTCAAGATATACTGAAGAGAGAGAGAGAGAGAGAGAGAGAGAGAGAGAGAGAGAGATCCTACATAGGAAGCAGCTGAGAAATGAAGTCAAGTGTTTGGAAAATAAAAGACGTACATTTACAAATATTATAAAATTTCTTTGCTAAAGTTGTAAAGAATTTAAATAAAATACAGAGATGTGTATTGTTTGCAATGTTTACACAAGTTAAAATTTTTATACGCTGGAAATTCTCACGTGCCAATTCGCTTTTGGACTACCTCAGAAACAAAATGCAACTCTGCATACCATACAAATCAGACAGGCGTATAAATTCGTTATCGTGCAAAGTTTATATCACTATACAAAACACGCATATAAATATAATGTGTATATATTAGCATATGTTAACGGATACATACGAATGGGCTAACATATAGCATTAACAAGTCCTTTGTACTGTTACATGGGATATACGATAGCATTAACAAGTCCTTTTGTACCGTATTATTAGATGGAGTATACGATAGCATTAACAAGTCACTTTATACCTTACTATTACATGGGGCATGAGATAAAATTAACAAGTCCCTTTGTACCGTTCTAGTACACGGAACATTAGATAGCGTTAACATTATCTTCGTCGTTACCTTTTTCATCGTCGTGATTGCAACTACCATTATCATCTTCGTCGCAAACGTCATCAATATAATTAATTTGCTTCTTCTTCTTCTTCTTCTTCTTCTTATTATTATTATTATTATTATTATTATTATTGACTTGATGTTGTTTGTATACTATTTGTCGCATGGTTCTATTTCTAAAAGGGGACACACATATACAATTTTGTTGGTTGGAAAACTACAGTTACACTTCTCCTCGCAATAAATCACGTAAAGCTGAGGATCCCAAAAGCCACCATGATTACCGTATTTATATTCGAATGTGGGAAATCTCTCTCTCTCTCTCTCTCTCTCTCTCTCTCTCTCACACACACACACACACACACACTATGTTTACTTCTAGGCTTAGAGTCATCTTAAAATTTGATAGTGAAACATCTACAACTTGCCTTAAACAAATGACTTAATCAAACTTAAACGACCTACCAACTGAAAATACTATTTTGCAGTCTTCGTAAAAATCACGTGGCTGATGTGAATAGTTCTGAATTTGTATGCTAATTGAAGTCAAGTGTATTTATAGATATAGATCAATAGAAAACTTGCCCAACAATCCAGCAGTTAAGTAACTTCTCAAAGTAACTGCAAAAAGAGGTAAAAAAAATCTCAAAGAGATAAAGCGATCTCAAGTCAAAAGCAAACACTAAAAGTGATCAGAAAACAAAAGGAATCCTAAGCATTTACAGAATGCATTTTTTAATAATTGATACAATTTCAACTTATAAAGAAGAATTTGCAGAGGTAAATCAGAAAAGTGTTGGAAATAAAATATTTAAATAAGAAAATTCAGAACGATTCACTTAGGAATGTGTGATTTCGTTTGCATTTCAGCATAGAAAACATAATCATGTATATTTTGTATTATGTATTCACACTGATGTTTCACAATCAGGGTCAGATTCGTCAACTTGACTCACTTTGAACCATGACATAGGGTCTCAGCTTATAAGTATAATTATTACTTCGAGGTCAATTCCTACAAATGTAGCCCCAGTCTATTTAAGACCATGGTCAATACCCACAAATGTAGCCCCAGTCTATTTAATACCATGGTCAATACCCACAAATGTAGCCCCAGTCTATTTAAGACCATGGTCAATACCCACAAATGTAGCCCCAGTCTATTTAAGACATGATCGCATTTTCATTTTCGTATAAAAGTTAGATTTAGTAGTTCTTGTTAATGATTTGAAGTACATTAAATTAATTCTTTAAAATATGAGCATTATGGTGTGGTCATCTGTGTGTATTTTACACAAGTGCACATATATGAGACATTATTGCTGGTCCGAAAATTGAATAATTGACACATTGCCCATTATTTTATATACAGTCCAACCTCGCAAAACACGATGGTTAACCTTTCACAAGAACCTCACCGTGAGCTCATAATTGAAGATACTTTAGATTAGTATATGATTTTGTAGGATTTGACAAACGGGAAGGCACAGTACTGAAAATTAAGTGCTGTGACTAATATATGAAAATAACTGTGATCTGAGTCCATACCTCACTCTGCACTATCACCGTTAAGTAAGAGCCTCCTGTATTTTGTGATTCATTATACAAATTTGTATTGTATCCCTACGCCTATTAGCGCTTGGTGGACCCTTACATATGTTAAAGGGTCTAAACAATAGTTCTCGATATCTGAAGAAATTGCTTTGTTTGTAGTCATGACTTTCTAAAGTGAATGTGCCTTAATTGCAATGTGAACTAGAAAAAGTCTTCGTGCAAACGTGTTAACATGCGCTTTTGGAGACATAACATTGCCCATACTCATTCAACCTTTTGCACGTTGTCATGTTCTTAGATTTCGGAGGTAAGTAAATCTTGCGCATAGTCTGCAATCCCATAATGCTTAAATAGTCATGTCAATTCCACTATTGGAAAAAATAAAAGGTGACGAATTCTTCTGGTTGTTTTATAGGTCCATGAAGTGATATTAAAATGTATTATGGGTAACATGGACGTGATTTTAAAATGCATTATGGGTAACATGGAAGTGATACTAAAATGGCGAATGAACGACTAAAACCTTCCCTGTATGTGGTGTTATAGTGATAGATCATATCCATAGCAACACATGGTTGGATTGGACGCTTGGAATTGATTTCTCTCTCTCTCTCTCTCTCTCTCTCTCTCTCTCTCTCTCTCTCTCTCTCTATATATATATATATATATATATATATATATATATATATATATATATAAGAGCACAACATCAGTACTATGTGTCATATATAGTATTTATAATCATGTATCATAAGGCTGACAATTCAAAGTAATTCATACTTGCAAATATTTTAATAGATGCAGATTTGCTGACACTATTAATACAGTCTATGTTGTATTAATATTAACACATTATTGTTTTCGCAGACTTAAACCTCCTCTGCGATAGTTCGTGTTTTGGTTTCCTAAGTTGATGAATAACCCTGAAATAAACGCATTAAGTGCACATGCTGCATTTCAAATCAACACCCACCCACATCCTTTTAAGCTATTCGTCTTTAGTTTCTGCCAATACATCTATTGTATACTTATCGCATATGAAAGATATTAAATAACCAGTCATGATCTGACAGACGATATGAATTTATAAATAATTTAAGTTTGAAATGCCGTATTCGATTTAGGCTTCCTTTTTAAGCAAACTAACTATACATAAAGGTTTTCGTAATTGAATGCAGGTGTGATCCAATTTCGAAAGTCACAGCGGGGTACATCTTTTATATAAGAATGATTGAAGGTGCGATTGAATTACGATAGTCACGGAGTCCTTTATGTGAAGCAATACAGGATATTAATATTTGCATGAAATTTGAAGAGTTGTAATTCACACCCTCTTCCTTTCAAAAATGTCTCTGCGCCGTTATGAAGGTGTATGAATGATAAATTCCAGTTATAGCATTTTGATTTTCCATTGACTTATTATACAGAGAGGCGATAATATCACATTCACACGTTTTATGTCCTGCAAGTTTGATGTTATGGAGATCGGGTAAACATCATGCACTGAAGAAAAATAATGCCACTCTTCCCTGATTATCTGCATTAATAGAGATAGAAAACAATGCGTTTCAGACCTTTTGCATTGTGCCTTGGAGTGAAATAAATTCTTAGAAATGTAGCCTTTAAACAAAAAATTCGTAACTTGAAATAAATGTATTAAACCTTGTACTGAATTGATCTGAATTTTTGAGTAGTTTACTTGTAAAATGTATGATAGCACCACAGTGTCAGGACATATACACTGGTTCGATTCACGTATATGGTAGCACGTTAGAGTCAGGACACAGACAATGAATTGATCTGAATTTTTGAGTATCACTCTAAATGGGATTTGTATTATTTGTTTGGCAGATTTGTTAGTTCTTGTTCGAAGTATCACACTAAAAGGGTAATTTTTTTTTTTTTTTTAGTTATTTTTTTTTTTAATATGAACAGGCCGCTGATTTGTGTTTAAGATGGCACCAGCCACCACCACCCTTCTCTTCCCACTATCATTTGAGTAGCCCTGCCTGAAAAGATAAAGAAACTTTATCTCTAAATTTACATATAATTTACACAATTTATTTATAGTTTATTGAATTTCTAATTGACCTTGCAACTTAATTTAATATAAGAGGGTGATGGTAGATTTATGAAATTTTCTATCGTGTCATATATTTTCACTAAGAATCAGCATAGCATGAATCAATTTTACAAACATTGCTGTCCAAATCACATTTTTTTCTTTATTCACACTTCAAGGAATATGAAATTACCGGTACAGTATATGTATGGTACTAATCCAGTGTCATATCGCAGCCATTTATATGAATCACATGTATGGTAGTACTCCAGTGTCATATCACAGCCTTGTACACTGCTCACATGTATGGTTGTACTCCAGTGTCAGATCACAGCCATTGGTATGAATCACATGGATAGTGGTACTCCAGCGTCCTATCCCAACCAGTGGTATGAACCACCTGTACGCTATTAATAAATGTCATATCACATCCATTGGTATAATTAAATGTATGTTAGTACTTCAGTAACAACAGACAGTCATGCGTATTACCCTCATGTATGGTAGTATTCCAGTGTCATAACACAACCAGTGGCATGAATCACATGTATTGTAGTACTTCAGCGTCATAAGACTGTGATTTGCAATATATGTATGGAAGTATGACTGTGTCATAAGATAGCCACTTTTATGAATCAAATGTATGGTATACATTTTGTGTTACAAGACAATCATGTATTGGAGTACCTCGGTGCCATAAGACAACCATTGATACGAATGACATGTATGGTAGCATTTCAATGTCATAACAAATACACGTGTATGACTCATATGCATACCATGACATTGTTAATGGCACGACTCACAAGTATAGTAATACCCAAGTGTCATAACAGCCATTGCACGAATCACATGATTGGATTTACTTCGGTGCCATAACATATACACTGGTACGACTCATATGTAGATCAGGACACTACTACTGGCACGTCAAGGGAGTATGGTAGTAGTTCGGTGCCAAAACTCAGCCACTGGCACAACTTACTTGTAAAATGTATGATAGTACCACAGTGTCAGGACCTATACACTAGTTCGATTCACATATATGGTAGCACGTTAGAGTCAGGACACAGCCACTGGCACGACTTACATATTAGGTGGCGCTTTAGTCTCATGATACAGAAACAGGTACGACTACCGTGTGTAAGTAGTATATGCCATGAAACAGACACTGGTACGACTCAGGTGTATTGTAGTGCTTCAGTGCCATGAGAAAGTCACCGATACGACTCGTGGGTATATAGTAATACTTCAGTGCCACCGATAGTTGATGATTTAGTACTAACATAAGACCCTGACCCGACTGACACATCTACTGGCATGACTCACATATATCTTTGTGTTTCACTGCCATGAGACAGACACTGGTAAGACTAACATTTATAGTTGCATTTTAGTACCATGGCATTTCAGAACCATCATACGACTCGACTGCATTGTAATATGTCGGTGCCATAATGCCACCACTAGCATGACTCATATTTCTGGTAGTACTTTAGCACCATGACACCGACACTGGTACGACTCATAAACATTGTATTGCATCATTATCATGACAAAGACACTGACATTTCCTGATTTATTACTACTGCGGTACCGACTATTTAATCTGCCGGGTGGTTGGGTTTGGGATTATCATAAGAAATAATATATCGGCTCTTAAATAGCTTTAAAATGTTCCAGCTTTCATTTATGGCAACAAATATAGCATATACGTTATATTCTTTGAACAAAATTAAGTTATCTTGAGGTGGAAGACAATAAACCCCGGCTTGAATGAAAATGTCAGACCTACTTCGCCGTCCGCCTGTGCCTAGACTTTCTATTATGTAGCAAAATGTTACACTCTTTTGTACGTTATCACTGCTTTAATTCGTCCATCATCTCTATTGATAAAATGTGTCATCTCTTATTACTGTATTGACTATGTTGTGTTCTTGTATACTGAACTGCGTTATTGCACAAGCTGTGCATATAGTTGTGTTACGTGTCGTAGGCTTATACAAATGTAACAAGAAAAAGAGTGAAGCCAAAAAGCTTTGAAAAATTTAACAAATAATTTATTTTCCTAGAAAAACAAGGTAAAAAGATGAAAAAGGACTTACGGTTTATGAATCTAACCCAAAATTAATCCTAGATTTAATAAATATAAGTCCTATCAATAAAAAGCCCTAAGTGAATCACAGTTCGAATCCCGAATAAGTTCCAAGATGGAAGACGAATGATATCTTCTATAATTTGCTTTGTGTTGATGTATCAACAGTTCCTTGTTGAATCACCAAGAATAATAATCCCGCTTAAGAATTCCGAAAAATTTGCAATCAATGTCTTTGTCCAAGAATTCAAATTAGCACTAGTGTTTCCCAGGTAAAATAAATGATTAATTCCGAAAAATAGAACAACTCAAATCAAACTGGCAACAACAAAAATACCTTTGAGCTCCAAAAGTATAAAATTACGACTGACTCTTTCATTATAATAACGTGTGTTATAAGTCAAACAGATACGCAAAAGAAAGTCCCGGATGAGGGCCAATCCTCTGGAAAACTCTAATTGATACATGCTATTGGACACGTTGGCCAGATATGACCTTGACTGAAATCAGTGATTGCTTCACTGGGAAAGAATATAAAAAAAATCTTTTAAAAAGTTGTTTACCAGAAACTGAATCTAGGTCACCGATTGATACAATGTTTCAAGCAGCTGCTTGTTTATCAAGCTGAAAAGAACAGAACTGAATGTTCTGGAAAAATATCAAATCCAGTGAATAATGTTATCATTGCAACAACATGTAATGGAATAAAATAAAAGTAAAAAAAAATTAAAACTAAGTAACAAGTAATTAAATTACATATTCGTAATAGCTGTATTCATGTTACCGTACAAACCGTACATATAGATGTATTCAAGTTAGTGTACAAACTGTACATGTAGCTGTATTGAATTTAGTGTACAAACTGCTCGTATAGCTATGTTCAAGTTAGTGTAGAAAGTGTACATATAGCTGTATTCAAGTTAGTATACAAGTGTACATATACTTGCATTCAATTCAGTGTACAAACTGTACATATAGCTGTATTCAAGTCAATGCATAAATTGTACATACAGCTGTATTCAAGTTAGTGCACAAACTGTACATACAGCTAGATTCAGGTTAGCGTTATTCAATTTAGCGCACAAAAATAATCTTGAGTCCATGAGACCAAGGAACTTAATTACTCACCACTACCTCTTTCCTTGATACAAGGGCGTACTGTGCATGTATACCTTTTGTCTATGTTGATTTTAATCTCCTAAAGGAAGAAATAAAAACTCATGTGTGTGTGTGCTTGTGTTCAAATGAGCACGTGAGTTTCTCCAACCATTCATGGACCTTAGGTTATTAAAGTTCTATGTATAATATACTGGTTTAAGCTTGTGACAGTCAACTCAAACCGTTCATCTTTGTTCCTTTAGATTTGTGTTTGTAAAGACGGTAATGTTTGTAGGTGTGATGGCTTTGTCATAGCAAACAACCACGTGGAAAAGCGACTTATAGCCCTTTCAATAGAACACCCACATCTGACTGCACGCATACAGAAAAATTAACATGTGTGTGGGGCCACCAGTTAGTTTTTTCTTGTTTTACATCTATCAGCGCAAAAACGATAAGTACAGTGCGTGCTATACATATTTATCCATACATATATATCGTTTATGTTCCTTTTTTAAATATACAGATAGAAAGAAAAATGAAGTAAATTTTGTTTTCAGGCTAGCTAGTAAGTTAAGGCGGGACCTTGTAATGACCAGCATTATTTCCTGTCCATACAATCATTGCAGTTTTTCATAAAGAGTCAAATAAGACGGGTACCTTGTAATGACCAGCATTAGTTCATTTTCATATACGCATGACACTTATTCATAAAGACATGTACAATAAGGGGACCGTGTAATGAGCAGAATATTTACTGTAGTATCTACATTACAGTCATTCATATGCAAAACAGTTGAATATTTTTACTTAAAGTGGTAATTTCAATGGTAGTTTTGGTCTGTCTAGGGCAACGGTGTATTAACCTTTTTTGGGAGGCGACCCAGATTAGGTTTGAGACCCATCAGCTGCTCAAAAACCACATGAGTAGAAAATTCAAATTATTAAGATTGATCTCGGCAACCTACTCATAACAGCAAAACAAAGGGATCCGAGTGGCCCAGGAGTCTACCGCGCTCACCATTGCAGATCGCTGACTTATCATCCCAGCGAGCATGGGTTCAATGTTGAGGTCGGTCGATGTTAGTATGGGAGTAAGCCTGCCAGTAAATTTCCAAGGGTGCGTGATTTTTTCTCTAGTTTTCCCGGGTTCGATCTTGTACTGAAAAATGGAGTTAAACTCAAAACAACAAAAGGAACAACAACAGACAATTTGATTTTGAAGATCTGTAACAGTAAGGTGTGAACTAGGTCAACAAGAACTAATAAAACAATTAATGTTGTTACCATATGCACCTCATTAATGACAGATAGGGGACCAGGGTGGCCAAGCTATGTATGAAATTGCTTAGACATATCACTGACATCTCATCTCTGTCTACGTGGATTCGAATGTCGAGGTAGGCCAAGTTGTGTGTGCGAGAAATCGTGCCAGTATATTCCGTGGGTTGGTGCTTGTTCCATGGGTTTCATGGATGCTTCCTACATCAGAAATGCTGGTAATTATAGTGTAGGTTGAAAAAAGCGTAAAGCACCCCCCCCCCCAACCCCCAACAACAAATGGGAGACAATTTGATCTTTTGTAAACTATGACAGCAATATTTGATCTTAGCCAACAGGAACTCCTGGCAACATTAAAAGGATAATTACTGTTGTCATAATATATACCTCGTTACAGACATACATTTGATTTTGAATATTGTGTGACAGCAAGGTGTAAATTAAACCAACAAGTACTATTATGAATATTAATAGGGGAATTAATGTTATACGGTGGAGCTAAACGTACACACAACTCCCTTGTCTCCTTTATGGCATCTCTCTCAAATGTATGGTTACCTCGTGTAATAACTTTATACCGTTAATTATTAACTTCGCCAGACACAGACCCCGTGTAATATTTTTTGCTGTGAAATGTAATCCCGTTTGAAACAAATTTACCACAATTCCATCTGTCGGAGCATACATTCTACGAGTTGAATAATTCAAATGGTTTATAATCCAGGACATGTTTGCCATTTAGATCAATGATTAAACTGGTTTGTAAGCAAGGAAAGTTTGTGATGAATAATTTTGAATGAATTCATTTAGCATTTATTATTATTTTCGATGAGGATAATTTGTATTTTTCTTAATTTTTTATTAGATTCACCAAACTGAAACTTTTTTCTCATTACATATGAACCTACTTGTAACTGGTTATCATACAAATCCAGGGAGTTTTCCCACATTTACTTATCAATATGTTCCTAATGAGTGCGTTAAAAAAAAAAATTTAAATAAATGCCAAAACCGCAGCACGTCAACGACCAGACTATTTATTTAAAGGATTTCGAATGTTTAATGGTAGACCAACATCATAGATCTGTGACATATATTAGACCAACAGGATAAATCTGTGGTATGTTTTCGACCAACATGATATATCTTTGACATGTGTTAGACTAGCAGGACATATCTGTGGTATGTGTTATACCAACATGATAGGTGTGTGGCATGTGTTAGACCAACGCGATAGATCTGTGGCATGTGTTAGTCCAACTGGATAGGTCTGTGACATGTGTTGGACAAACAAGCTATATCTGTGGCATATGTTAAACCAACCGGATAGGTCTGTGGCATGTGTCAGACCAAACAGGATAAATCTGTATCATGTGTTCGGCCGACTGGATAAATCTGTGGCAAGTGTAAGACTAACATAATAAAATTATTACAGTTATTTTCTTTGGAAAGTATATGATGATTAATGTTTACTGTTCTTATTGGAAAGGCATGTTCTAAAAAGCTAAGTTTACCTCCAGCTTTTATTAGTAATGAATACATTTTTATTAAAATGTATTCTTTTTTTATCATGGTTACTATTATATGGTCTTATAATAAGTAACAGAAAACATCGGAAATGGGGTGTCCTGGCTAAATGATACAGAGGAAATCGGGTGGCCTGGCTATATAATGTAGATCATATAGGGTGGACTGACTATATCATGCAGAGGATATGTGGTGGGTATCAAAGGTATGTATTAAAAAAATAATTTTAAGTTTCTACTCCTTTCCAATTAATAGTATATAAAAATGTTGTTTTCACCAATAGATCTTTTTATGATATCTAGTTGGTCCTAAATAATATGGTGAAGTTGTACTTTATATATAACTGCAATGATAGCCACCGTAAACAATGTTTTGTCACTACTCCCTCTGGATGATCATTATGACATTGGATTTTTACCAAAATATTTCCAATGATGTATACTTTGTCCTAAAATGAAACTGGACCCAAGCTCACACCAGTATATGCACCACAGCAGCTAATTTGAAAATCTTTTGATCACTGAAGAATATCAGAAATGGTTTCAACACTCGACATTAAAATGGACTTATCTTGAATTCTAGAAATTCATTTCAGACAGTAGAGTGTCAGTCTCTTCGTGGGACTCTTGTTTCATCTACCAGTCTCATTCCTATAAGACAATTTAACTGCGGTGTTGATACTTGGTACAATGAATGGGCCACAGCAGTTGAATTGGTTTGGATCCACCCTCACAGCCTGGTGTTGATGCTTGGTACAGGGAAGCGGCAACAGCAGTTGAATTGGCTTGGATCCACTCCCACAGCCTGTTGTTGACGCAGAGGCTCACTGAGCACTTGACTACAAGAGAAACCGCAGCTTCAATCATTCTGATAACAATCCTGGGCTGTGGTCAAACAGACGGTGTTCGAGTCTTCACTACACATAGTAATGCATTTATTCCTGGGAGAGTTACCTCCCTGGAACAGTGTTTCTATTCTCTTACGGTCACCTTTCATCGTTGCATTCCATATTGCACTTTGTATTGATCTGATAAATCTTGGTGCATCTACCATATTTCTATCTAATTCTTGGCATCATGTCGGCTGTCCTGACAATTATGTACATCCCTGACACCTTGCATCTACCACATGGTAAGTGTTAGTATTTGCACAGTATCTGATGACTTTTATGCCTTATCTAACCCATGTTAGCGTAGTAGTATATGAAAATGAGGTTCCTAGACCAAACGAGGATCCTAGACCAGAAACCCCACCCCCCTCCCAAATTTGGAGAGGTGGAAAAAGGTTACCGAACCTTAAATTTATTTCTATTTAAACAATAAAACATTACATATAATGTATCATTGTAATCCAATCCGACATGTTCGATTTGATCTAACACACAGATTTTTAAAAGATTTAATTCAATCAAATCAGCTTCAAAATATACTAGCAGAGTTCCTAAATTGATAAGCAATTTTATTAACAAAGTTGGTTATCATTTATCGAGCTAGTATTGATCAGTATGGTTATTCGCAACTGAAAATGTCGAGGCACAATTTTCTTACATGCTGTTGAAAGAGATACACCGACACCAGATTGTATTAACATAAATGGATTTAATGATGCCCCACTTGAAATTATACCAGAGCTGGTTATTAACAGTGGTAAATATGATATTACTCGAAGTATTCTACTGTAATACTTATAACATTGTTTTACACACCAAAGGTTTTTATGCTAATATCTGTAATATTACATTAAAGTGTTAACATCTTGCTTTGGAATTTCTTCTGAAATATGATTGAAATCGATCATTTTTTTTTTTTTTTTTTTTGTTATACAATATTTGCTTACATTTTTATATAATATTAAAAACTCTAACACCAACAATCGAATCAAGAAACTCACAGAACTTATTATTGTTAGGATCAGCTATAAAATATCTGTACTTGTCATAAACATCTGACGAAGTATCATTATATCGTTTATCTGTTAGTACATCATTTTTTTAACCAAGTAAATGAATCAAAAATATCTCCTACTTCACGTTCGTACAAATCTGTTTTATTCACCAAATTACTGTAATCTTTTTATGTTTCCTCAATATTCCCTAATACCAAGCTTATCTGATCTAACGTGAAATATTTTAGAACAAGATGTTGTCTGATAATTGCATATGCTACCACGAAATTTCCTAGCATTAATTTTCGGAATATGTATATGTTAAGTTGGATAAGATTAACAGCATCAGCTACTTTAACCAATACATTTGCATATGATAGACTTGTGAACATTTTCTCAACTTCATTGTAATAATTTCGCAACGACAATTGTCTAGAGCGTTGGAGTGATGGAAGTGGAATGTCCTCATCATAACTTATGTAGTAATAATAAGAATGAATTTTTTTTTCAACTTGGCTTGTAGAACTTCTTCAAAAAACTTCTTTTGCTCATCATCGCTGAGATAACTAATTTCATTGTCAAAATCATTGATTATCGCTATAGATTTATGAACAATAATTGGATCAAATTCTGTTTTTTTTACGTATCGTTGGTAGAATTGTGTTCGAGTACGCTTTAACAGTTAACTCAGCATCTGGTGTTATGGTAACAATTTTAACTAGGGTTTCCTTGTCGTGGTAGTACATACCGAGATACTTAAATATACCTCGTTTTAAAAAA
>JAECUM010094404.1:0-27912 GCA_016617855.1 Megalonaias nervosa | reverse complement strand
GATCGTTCTTTCTTGATACAAAAATGGATTTTCGACCAAAAACAACACGTGGTCCAATGTTTACAGAAATGATGTATCGTTGTGCAGAATTACTCGACGCGCATAAGTACCCGTCACGGTGATATTATATTATTTGTATAATAATTAATACAAATAATACTGTCATTCAGGTTAGAGAATTTTTATTTCTCGAACCTGTATGATAGTATTATTTGTATTAAAATATTAATTCTGCCTACTATTATCAAGCATTCTTCTATAGAATCCAGGGATTGCACTTTCCGTTCTCTCTCTCTCTCTCTCTCTCTCTCTCTCTCTCTATATATATATATATATATATGCACACAAATGTAAAATAAAACTTTTTAATGAAAGTATAGTTCTAAGTATTGGTCTTCTCAAATAATGACTAAAATTTGTCGAGTGGTACAATACAAATCTACCTATTGTTCATACATTTTAAAGAAAAAACAAACCCACTTCAATTAAAATAAAAATGTGCCGACCACATTGGGCAATGGCTTCTCGAATTCATCGTGCATCATTACATGGCCAGATGTCTGACATGTAAAAGTGAAGGAACCATTGAAGAACATTTTCACAAAATATCAAACTATAATTACATATATCGTATAATACTGGCTTTCGTCATCTAAACTAGATAGTAACTAGGCCGATAAATCAGCCCCTCACACGTGATAATGTTGATTTTAGGGTTAGGGGCAGATATCACCTATTCATTAAAAGCTACAATTATCTGTATCCATTTTTAGATGTATAGATCCGTGTACATGTTATACACTTAACCGTATTTCTCGTGGCTGTGCAGCTAACGTCGACTGAAGGGTTCTTTTAGTGACATGTACATTATATTTCCGGAGCAAATCCTATGTTTCCTGACTTGTAAATCCAGTTAGAATAGCACAACCATCTGTCTTGTGGCTATTTTGAATTTCGCTCTAGATATGGCTGTTACCAGTTACCGGTATGTGTCTGAAGTGTACGCAGGTATGTTCCGGAAAGATCTGCATGCAGCAAAATTGCACAGTTTATTGAACAGGTGACATCAGACCCACGTATCGTCGATCAGTATCAACACATATTTGGGGGGTTGATTTATCGGACCGGAAATATTTATTTTTCTTTTATGTATGTAATTCTCTACAAATTTTAATTTGACTGTAATGTTTATAAATTACATATCGTAGGCGGGTGATGATTAAATTGCGCTCCCCCTGCGGGTCCGGGGTTGTAGAATTGGACCGCCGTGCCTCGCTACGTGTCGTAAGAGGCGACTAAGTAGAGGCAACCTGTTTGCCGTGGGTTGCGACCCGTGTCGGAGGAGGAAAGGATCCTGGTAGTTGAGCAGAGGCTTTCCGATGCAATACACTACTTTGGCCTCTACTTCTTCTAGAAAAGGAGAAGACCCACCAGAGTGCATATTTTGCAATGAACCATTCACTGTTAAGCACTTTATGTTGGAGTGTTTCGACCTCCAACCTACGCGTAATCATTATTACAATGTGCATGACATTAGGGAACTCTTTGATACAGTTAGCGTTTCTTATATTATAGACTTCCTGAAGGAAGTAAATATTTATCATAAGTTATAGCTTTTATGCTATCACCTTAAACAGTTTTATGTGCTATATATATATACCGTCGTTAGATTTTAATTACCTTTCATCTGTTTTAGTTGTCATACATCATTTGTACTCCCCGTTGATCTGGAAACTTTATTTATCACCGTTACTATTTTATCGTTTTACCTTCAACTGTTTGGTTTCGTATCGCTGGTCGATACGTAATCTTTTACCACTTTTAAATAATGAAAGATATAACCTTTTGTATGGCGCTAAATAGCCTCATAGTGCTGGTGCGCCGTAAAAAATTCAATCAATCAATCAATCAACTTCTTCTAGACGGGTGGTCGGGATGGGCCCGGTCTCGACAAATCGACTGGTCACGCCGAGCCCTAGGAGGTCTTTATTTACTCGCTCACTTTCTTTATCCTTCTCGTTGTATCTCTCTTGATGCCACCGTTGCCCCTACATTCTATCCCTTTAACTTTCCCTTTTCCAAGTCTTAGAAGACTTCCTAGAAGGCGGTGGCTCAACGGGTCAATTGGGAGGTAATTTTACCGACTGAGTATGTCTTATGGAATGAATCAGGAGGTGAATTTGCCTACTGAGTATAACATCTGTGCATCCCTGGCACTTGAAAAGTGTCCCCTTGGTGGGCGGGGAGCACGGGTGCTGAATTTTAAATCCACCAACATGGATATTTAAAAAAAAAATCAACTCAAACGTACCAAAACTGGATCTGACTCAGATGACGAACCATGTGGTGTGGAATCATTTCCACGCTTCATGGTTATACAATCTACAGACGACTCAAAACCGCTAGCCTCACTGTCTCCGTTTGTTATCGAAAATTCAATTACGGGTATAATTGGTACACCAAAAAGTGTAAAGAAGTTGAAATCGGGCTGACTACTTGTTCAATGTGAGCTAAGGGGTCAGACCGAAAATATCCGGAAAATGAAGACATTTTTCGATATTCCGGTGACCTCATTCGCTCACACAACACTCAACTCGTCCAAAGGCGTGATTCGATGTCGGGACTTGGCCGGAGTAAGCGACAAAGATATCATCGAAGGGATGAAAAACGAAGGTGTCACTGCAGTTCGCAGAATAAGAATTAAACGTAATAACAATCTGCAGGACACCAACACATTCGTACTCACCTTCAACAAGCCAGCAGTACCCAGAGTGGTCAAGGTTGGCTTTTTGCAAGTGAAGGTTGAGATTTACATACCTAACCCCCTTCGATGCTATAAATGTCAGAAATATGGCCATCACGAAGATCGTTGCTCAAAAAGCCAGATATGTGGCCGATGCGGAGACCATTCTCACCAGGAAGCTGAGTGTAGAGCAACTCCGCATTGTGTCAACTGTGGAAAAGAGCACCACGCCAATTCCAATGATTGTGATACTTGGAAACAGGAGAAGGAAATACAGAGGGTTAAATACACATCCAACATTCCCTATCCAGAGGCCAGAAAGCTTGTACAGGCAAAAACATCACCTACTGGCCCATCCTTCTCCTCTGTAGTTAAAAACAATCCCAAGGCAACGAAGGACGCTCAAACACAGACAGATCCACCCGAGTCAACACCTCGCTCCAACACCCCCCCCCCATTACCAAGCACAAAAAACCACGGCATCTACCCAAACAACTTTTAATAATACCCCACCACCGAGGTCACCAAAGAGTAAAAATAGATCTCAAGGAAATAAGCAGCAAAAGGGGTCAGATGACCCCATCAAACTCTATAACAGGTTTGGGGACATTGAGAGCATGGATGCAGAAGATACTGCTCCGTGTCCTCAAAGTAGCTCCAAACCTAACAAAAAATCACCCCCGTACTTCCTCCAGAGAAATAATCATACAGACTGTCTCCGCGAAAAGTCTAACCTAGCTCCAAAATCTCCACTCTAACCTTATAATGAAGAATACCATCATACAATGGAACTGCCGAGGACTTAGATCCAATTACAATGAAATTTCTTCTGCTTTTAAACGAATATGATCCTGCAATAATATGTCTTCAGGAAACCTTTTTAAAAGATACGGACAACATCACACTTAAAAACTACTCCCTGTTTAACATCTACTTACAGAATGTTGACAGGGCCTCAGGAGGGGTTTCTATTGCTGTGAACAATAGAGCCCCACATAGAATCATCCCTTTAAAAACAAATTTGCAAGCCATTGCTGTGAGTGTCACTCTACATAGAGTGATTACTTTTTGTTCTATTTACATACCACCAAACGCCAACTTATTACCAAATGAATTAGACACGCTTGTTCAACAACTTCCCACGCCATTTATCTTACTCAGTGATTTTAATGCCCATAACATTTTATGGGGATCAAATTACATAAGCGACAGGGGCAAAAAGGTTGAAGATTTTATTACTAGACACGACTTGTGTCTATTTAATACCAAGTCTCCGACATACTTGCACCCAGGAACTGGTACATACACATGTATCGACTTAACAATTTGTTCTCCTTCACTACTTTTGGATTATAATTGGAAGGTCGCTGATGACCTTCACAGCAGTGATCATTTTCCAATCTCTCTTAAGAACACCAACGTTACAATTGATGACACGATTCCACAGTGGAATTTAAAGAAAGCTGACTGGGCCAAATTTGAAAAACTTTGTACAGCTAGACTTAACAGGAATACCGTCCTAAACGATAACGATCCTATTCGACAATTTCCATCTGTCTTAATTGAGATTGCACAAGAATCCATTCCTAAGTTCTCGCCGAACTGTAAAACAACCCAAAATCCGTGGTTCACTAAAGAATGTAAAGAAGCCATTAGACAACGCCGAGAAGCACTGAAAAATTTAATAATCGTCCAACGCCCGAAAATTTAACTCAGTACCGTATTGTTCGGGCCAAAGCTCGCCGCACCATTAAAGAAAGTAAACGAGCATCATGGAAAAAATATGTTTCAACTTTAAACTCTCGTTCCTCAATAAAGAAAGTTTGGGACACGATCCGCAAAATAAACGGGAAGGGAAAATACAATTCATTCCGACATCTGAAGCTAAATAATAACAATTTCAATACCAAGCATGAAATAGCTAATGTACTTGCTGATTGTTTCTCCAAAAATTCCTCATCGTCTAATTATTCAGAAGCTTTCCGAAGATTGAAAGCTCAAAAAGAAAAAACACGGTTGAAATTCACATCGAATAACTCAGAGAGCTATAACCAACCGTTTTCATTGTCGGAGCTTATGGAATCTTTGAATAAGGCCCATGATACATCTGCTGAGCCTGACGATATACATTACCAGTTTTTGAAACACCTTCCAGAACCATCCTTAACAGTTCTTCTGGAAATCTTCAATGATTTATGGATTACTGGTAATGTACCAAAAATTTGGAAAGAAGCAACGGTAATACCAATTCCCAAACCAGGCAAAGATAGCGCAGATCCTAGCAACTATAGACCTATATCATTAACTAGCTGCGTATGCAAAACAATGGAACGAATGATCAATTCTCGGCTTGTGTGGTATTTGGAAACCAATAATTTAATATCTCCTTTCCAAAGTGGCTTTCGTTATGGTCGTAGTACCAATGATCATCTGGTTAGACTGGAAACATTTATTCGCGACGCTTTTATCAAGAAGGAACACTTAGTAGCGGTTTTCTTTGATTTGGAAAAGGCCTATGACACAACGTGGAAATACGGAATACTAAATGACCTACATGATCTGGGTCTAAAAGGCCGACTGCCCTCGTTCATATCAAACTTCCTCTCAGACAGGGAATTCAAGGTACGAGTGGGCTCCACCCTCTCTGATATGCACGATCAAGAGATGGGTGTGCCCCAGAGCAGTATTTTATCGGTGACGCTTTTCAACATAAAAATTAATAGCATCACCAAGTGTCTGACTCCCGGTGTGGATTGCTCCCTATATGTTGACGACTTTTTAATATGTTACCGATCAAAGCACGTGCATACAATTGAAAGACAATTGCAGCAAAATATCAACAAGATTCAAAATTGGGCCAATACTAACGGTTTCAAATTCTCGAAATCAAAAACTGTATGTATGCATTTCTGTCAGCTACGAAGGCATCATGATGGACCTAAACTCACGCTGGACGGAACACCTATTCCAGTTGTTGAGGAAGCAAAATTCTTAGGTATTATCTTCGACAGAAAACTGACCTTTATTTCACACCTGAAGAATTTGAAAGCTAAATGCTTGAAGTCTCTAGATTTACTTAAAGTAATAGCGCACACTGACTGGGGTGCTGATAGGAAAGTCATACTCAGTTTATACAGAACATTTATTCGCTCGAAACTAGACTATGGTTGCGTTGTCTATGGTTCAGCCAGGAAGTCCTATTTGAAGATGCTAGACCCAATTCATCATCAGGGAATAAGACTTGCCTTGGGAGCATTTAAGACATCCCCGTGTGAATGCCTACTCGTTGAAACGAACGAACCACCTCTATCACAACGAAGAGAAATGCTTTCCGCACAGTATGCTCTCAAATTAAGCTCAAACCCTCTGAACCCTGCTTTTTCGGCTGTTTTTGAACCCAAATATAAAACCTTATATGACAATAAACCAAACGTCACACCTACCTTTGGCATTAGAATGTTACCATGCCTTGAGAGTAGCAAAATTGAACGTTCAAAAATTCTGAAAACGACCGTCTCCAAAACACCTCCCTGGCTACTTCAACAACCAAAAGTACTTTTCACGTTACATGAGGAAAAAAAATCGGAGACAAACCCTTCCATCTTCCACAACTGTTACCATGAACTCCTCGCCCAATTTGAAAATTATACAAGAATATATACTGATGGATCAAAAGATGAGGAAAAGGCTGCTGCAGCCTTCGTTAGTGGAAAACACACAACAAAAATTCGCTTGCCAAATGGTACATCAATTTTTTTCAGCCGAAATCAGAGCAATGGACCTTGCATTGCAATATATTGAAAGCAAGTGTATTTTAAATAGCATCATCTTCTCCGATTCACTATCAGTACTTCAGTCACTACATAATAGAAAACTGGAGAATCCATTATTAGCTAATGTTCTCCTTAAACATACTGGGCTGAGTACCTCCCACAATATAGTATACTGTTGGTTACCCAGCCATATTGGAATTAAAGGTAATGACAAAGCAGACCGCGCTGCTAAAATGGCCCTATCACTAGAACCATCTGATTTTAATACTCCGTATATTGATTTTAAACGTAGTATCAAAGACTGTTTACGTCAGAAATGGCAGGCATCATGGAATGATGCCGTGAATAACAAACTTCATGCCATCAAGCCAACCCTAGGAGAATGGACTCCTTCCTACAGAGCCGTCCGTAGGGAGGAGGTAGTCATTCCAAGAATTCGAATCGGCCATACTTATTTAACCCACTCCTATATACTAAAAGGAGAAGACCAACCAGAGTGCATATCTTGCAATGAACCATTCACTGTTAAGCACTTTATGTTGGAGTGTTTCGACCTCCAACCTACGCGTAATCATTATTACAATGTGCATGACATTAGGGAACTCTTTGTTACAGTTAGCATTTCTTATATTATAGACTTCCTGAAGGAAGTAAATATTTATCATAAGTTATAGCTTTTATGCTATCACCTTGAACAGTTTTATGTGCTATATATACCGTCGGTAGATTTTAATTACCTTTCACCTGTTTTCGTTGTCATACATCATTTGCACTCCCCGTTGATCGGGAAACTTTATTTATCACCGTTACCATTTTATCGTTTTACCTTCAACTGTTTGGTTTCGTGTCGCTGGTCGATACGTAATCTTTTACCACTTATAAATAATGAAGGATATAACCTTTTGCATGGCGCTAAATAGCCTCATAGTGCTGGTGCGCCGTTAAAAAATTCAATCAATCAATCAATCCTTAGTGCAAATTATATCTCGGATGTACAGCTTTTAGTCTAACATTATGCGCCGCTTCAGATGGAGCTATATGAAACCCATCTCCTCGGAATGGCGGAGATAACTAGTTCACTTGAAGCTAGAACAGCGCTAGCTTGCATCCCGAGTTGTTTGCCCTTGTCAGAGATAATAGTTTCCTTTTAAGTAATATGGTTATTTCTTATATAATTTTGTCCCTTTTGCTTCGCTTAGATCTCTATTATTCTGGATGGTTTTACTTTACCATGCAAAATTATAAATATTGATTGTTCTGCGCGTGTCACTGTGTGTGTGTGTGTGTGTGTGTGTGTGTGTGTGTGTGTGTGTGTGTAATAACTCTTAGATATGTCCTTAGCAACACCCTCAATCTTTTAATTTTTTTTAAAGACTAACACCTTAACCCCAAACAAAAATAATATTATCAACCATGACACTACAACTAACAACTAAATAATATCCTAGGCCAATATAATCCTGTTATCCTCAAATTCAAGAAAATAAATCCTAGTCCATCACGATTCTTAGTTTACATTAAACTTGAAAAATAAACATTATATATTAAACAACCCGCTCTGATATTATTTCGTTTGAATTGTCCAGCTAATTAAAACCTAGTAGACCAGTCATTTAAAATTTAAACACTGTACATTAAAAGTGTATTTTAACTCTTCAAACAATACACTTTAGGCCGCAGGCTATGCGGTTATTAACTGTGCAGTTAAGTAAATAAGTCTGATTTTTTCATTAATTGAAACTTATGTGCCTCTTCAGTTTCCAAGCACTATGCTTTTAAGCTATAAACAACAAAGCATAATTGAGAAAATATAATGTAGAGAATATTATATAAATGATATTTTGTTGAAAATATAAAGTAGACTTTGTTCAAAGAAAAATTTGTATACTGTTGCTATAGGCTGTCAGAATGCTGCAACCCGTGGAGCCACAAAACGGTGTAGCAGCAGCAGCAACAGCATGAGATGCATTAGTATAAATAATAAATGATGAGAAGATTAAAAAGATATGGTAATCTAAAGATGCAATAGGGCAACACTAAGCAAAATAAACTTTGTACTCAAAATTAAATACGGTATTGTAGGTAATAAGGAAGCAAATTTTGTGCGGGCGACCTGGGCACAGGAATTCTTCGGGAGCCAAAACAGCTGAAATCGTGTGTTTGTAAATTTGTTACTCTTGAATACCGCCCTTTCAGGAAGTTACATAACGCACCCGTATAACGAGAATTTGCAAACTCATTTCTGATGCCATCATTTGCTTCATGAACAAACTACAACTCTATCCAAAGGCTCCCCAACACCCCGCAAGTCCTCATTGGCGTCACAGCGTGTAAGATGGATCCAGATTTCGATCGATACTATCGCCTCAACACAAATTAGATGAAATAGACGTCTGTCTTCGAATCCGTCAGACAACCACTAGTCGTTGAGGAGTTCGCAATGTTAAGTGCTCGGAAAGCACATCGTCATTAAGTTGCTGTGTAGACATATCTATATTTTTGTAAGCAAACACTCTATAAATAAATCGATTTTGTTAAAATTTATGGTTTCTGTATATGCTTAACAGTAAAATGTTTGAAGTGAAATTAATGGGCTTTAATGTAGAAATGACAGACATGCATAAAATGGTGCTTGATTTTCTTGTGTGAATGAAAGAATTTAGATGCCAGGAAATACCAAATAATTAAACTGATCACTTTTCTGAAATCAGTGAACATACGGAAAGAATTGTCTGATTTCGGCATAAGAATACACGGTGAACTCCAGTTAGTTCAGCTTGGTTCAATAAAATCATTCTCCAATAAATATTCAACCTCCTTTTTCAAACATTCCTGATTGAGAGGATTCATCCTGTAATGGTTAATTTTTACAGGCTTGGAATCTACAATTTCAACTTCATGGTAGATTTTGTTTGTTAGAGTTTGAACATCTTGAACAAGTGCTCATATTCATATATTATCTGCTTTATCCCATTCTTCTCCTGTGACTGTAGTAGTGAAAGTTTATTGTCCAGATTCTTTAATATTTCAGACTTTTGAAGACAGGTTGAACCAAAGTCACTACAATCCGTTTGTATGTCATAATTTAAACTGTCACTGTGTGATACAGGAACAACCAAATTTGCTGAATGATTTACAGAGCTATCTCGATCAACATAACCTTTAACATGACGACGAGGCAGAACTGTTTCTGTTCCCACCTTTCAGGAGCGTCGGTGATATAATTTAAATCAGTTACGTTCTATTTAACTGTATAGGTGCCGTAACACATAGCCTGAATAGGACTCTGGTGTATGGGCATGAGGGGCAGAATTTTAACACCAGGTTGAAAAGTTCTTATCTTTCTAGTTTTGCCATAGCTTAACTTCATTTGTGATTGGGTAGACTGAAGATGATTTCTTGCCATTTCACAACTTTCGATAGTTTATGTTCAAACTCAGAGACATAATCAAGTCAATTAATCTCTGATTCTTCTGTTAAAGGAAGTTTTACTTTCAACAACTTCAATGGTCAACGAACAGTGTGTCCGAAAACAAGTTAAAAGGACTAAATCCAAGGGATTCTTGAACTGACTCTGTAACAGCAAACAACTATAAGTGAATACCTTGGTCCCAATCTTTTCTGGTATCAAAGCAATATGACCTTATCATGTTCTTTAAAGTCTGATGTAATCTTTTCGTCATCCCCTGGCTTTCAGGATGATACGCAGAGGACTTGAACTGTTGAACACCTAATTCATATATAACTTGTTGGAAGATCCATGACATGAAATTAGAACATTGATCAGATTGGACGGACTTAGGAAGGCTAAAGAGTGTAAATAACTTTATTAAGGTTTTGACTATAGTTTAAGTCTTAATATTCAATAGAGGAATTGCCTCTGAAAACCTTGTCGACGCACACATTATGGTCATCAAGTATTAGTTGCCTGACTTGGTATTAGGTAAGGGAACTACTTCCATAGTCCAGCATTATTCTAATAAGTGGTTCGTCAAATGCATGAATTGGTTATAAATGAGGTTTAGGTATTTTTTGGTTAGGTTTTCCTACCATTTGACAAATGTGATAAGATCAACGGTATTTAGAAATATCACTCTTAATTTTAGGCGAATAAAAATGATATAAATTCTTGTTATAGTTTTTATTCACTCCTAAATGACCAGCCAAGGGAGTTTCATGAGCTAACATAAGAATTTCCTGTCTATATGACTTAGGTACCATAATTTGATAACTCACTGACCAATCGTCATCAGAGGAAACCTCAAGTGATCTCCATTTTCTCATAAGGACCCCATTGTTTCAAAAAATAGCAAGTTGGTACCTCTGCAAAGTCAGCTTGACTAATAGCCATGAGAAACAAACAGATCTCGGAATCTTTTTTCCTGATCGACTACAAGTAATTGTCGTTTGTCACCCGGATTAGAAACAAAAGAATGAAAAGTTAAAAGAGCATAATAATCATCAATACCTTTTGATTGATCAGCAACACTAGCAAATTTGACTTCATCAAAAGCATGAATATGTGTCAGCCAAAGGAACAATTTCCTGATCAACTTCATTCTCAAGAGCTTTTTTGTCATAGCTCTAGTAACTTTTGGGCCAAACAAGGCTAGTCAGTTTCAAGCGGATTGACCACAACCGTATCTCCATTTCAATCGTAAAATTCATCTTTCACAATCTTTGTATCCACAACCAATCGTTCTGGATAATATTAGTCACTTTCGCAGCTTAAAATGCTAAAGACGATTTCTTTCTGGTCTCATCTAAGTCAACTGGACAGTCTGTCTTTACTCCTAATACAGTACCCTTCAGAACACTCACTTTACTCATTATTGGTGTGTAACTAAGAGAACCGATGGTGCAAAGTCGATGCTTTCTGGAATGAGGAGGCCGTGGATGTTGTGGCTTCTGTACGCCACGACGACGAACCTTCTGAATGGACATATGTATCATACTTATATTTGAGTATATCGATTCTTGCTTTAATCTGAGAGAAACCATATATTGGACCCCGTTTCAATCACAAGAAGCATGGTTGTTTCTTGTGGTTCAGGCTCTAAATATAAACCACTACACCACATGCCGCAAAAGTGCAAGCCACCGAAGAGACAAAAATTAGCACCTTCAATGTGGGTTCGCTTGACCTGCTCAACTTAGTACCTGTCGTCTCGAATACACCTACTGCTTCCTCCTTTTCTCCTCATGGGAGGTTTAAAGGAAAGTAAGTGCCGCTGGACCCCCTAAAATCGATATTATAACCCTCCTGTTGCTCCTCCCTCTTCTCAGTTGATTATTCCTGCAACATTTTTAGACCCCCACACTTCTATAATCGCCCTGTTCCACTATAGATTTGTAGTTTTCACCTTTAACTACTATCTCAAACAACAGATAACGATACATAAATCATGATAGAGCTGACATTATTCAATAAGGTCACTTTCATATTTTGTACTGTTAGGCCTATGATATCTTATGACACTCTTTAACGTATTGTTTTAAAAACAGGATAATGCGCAGTGAGCGTCCTACCATCAGGGAGAAAACAAACATAATGGTAGAAACTTTGAGCTGGGAGGAGAAACTGCAATTGCAGGAATGGATAGGCAAAGGCAGCAAGACATTTGAACTGCTGTTTAGCATAAGAAGAGACGGTTGCGATTCTATCACTTTTCATAAGCTTTGCGATAGTAAAGGACCCACGGTGACCGTGCTGTATAATACAAACGATTCTGTGTTTGGTGGATACACTAGTGTTGAATGGAAGAGCCTCGATTGCTATAAGGAGGATAACAATGCATTCTTGTTTCAGTTACGCTATAATGGTGATCACAAGACTAATAAGTTCCCCCATCGGGATGGCAAAAAAGCTATCTATGATGGTAAAAGCTATGGTCCCTACTTTGGCTCTGGACCCGACCTATTTACCTTCAAGAACACAGTGAAAACCGACAAAGACTATTTCTTTCTGAACGGCAAAATGAAAAGTAGTACATATGACATGAGCGTGTGTTCCACAGAAAAAATCAACAATGATCACATGCATGTCAAAGAACTTGAAGTATACCTAGTGCAAGGTAGGTCATTTCCTTTATGAGCTTTTATTCTGAATCTATTAATATTTACGGAAATGAAAAGCAGTATCCATGACCAGTTAAGTTAATTGAAGAATTATATTTTCCATTACAATTTTCCCTTCCGAAACAATCTGTAAATTTTCCAAATTATCTTTATTTTAGAAGGGTAATTCTGAAAAGACAACAAGCTTGTGTCAGGCTCTACTACACCAATAAAATAAACAAAAATGTATTTAAGCTTTAAGTCTGTGACCGAAAGTAACAACATATATAGACAAAATAATATATTAGAGATAGTAGAAAGCCATGAAATTCATTTTACAACATGATACATGAAGATCTAGTGGATTTTTTTACGTTTAATTGATGGCAAACAAATAAGTTGACTCAACGGATAATATGTTCCAGTGGTAGGTGAAACGCAATACATATGCACATGAATATAGGCTCCATATGCCACTTTCCTGAAAACGAGAAGACAATACATGACAACAAGCCTAAATTTAAATCCGAGTGTAGCTGGATTAATTTTAGTGGTGCCCTACTAACTCGTGGGTGTAAGGGAAAACATAAACCACTAAATAGAACATGAGGGTCATCCTATGTTTTGAACTCGATAAAATGTGAACATTTGTTCACATTTTCATCACCAAACAAAGTAGATGTCCAACAAGATGACCATTATACAACAGAGTGTGAACATTCCTATCATAATAATACTACGTTTATTTCAGTGTG
The DNA here is from genome assembly GCA_016617855.1 of Megalonaias nervosa. Classification (NCBI taxonomy): domain Eukaryota; kingdom Metazoa; phylum Mollusca; class Bivalvia; order Unionida; family Unionidae; genus Megalonaias; species Megalonaias nervosa. The sequence continues at coordinate 14,584 of JAECUM010094404.1, read as the reverse complement.
TTAAGGTCTCTGGAACGTCACTTAAATCAAAATGGCCCAAATCCTATGGTTTAAAAAAGACATAATAAAAAAGGTTGGATAATGTCGTGAATTGATCTGTCAATGTGTAATTCATTTGGAAAGCAATATTTCCGACACAAGTCATTAGACGGAGTGATGATGATGATGATGATGATGATGATGATGATGATGATGATGACATATTTAATAACTTGTATAGATTCAATGTTGCATATATGTTCTCTGAAACTAAAAATAATTGTCATGCTTTTGTTTCAAAATTTCTTTTTGAAATTTCATAATACGCTAATAACGTTCTAGATTTTCTCAATCAAACTCAGTTCCATACCATCCTTTACCTGTTGTGAATTTGAACGCCAACTTCTCTCCGAGAAACAAGTGCAACCTTACATTCCAGCATGTTCATGTCTTATATTAGCTGTAGAACTCGGCAACCCACTGCGTGAGTGAGCATCCCTGTTTAGGGTCACACTGCTCACCTACTCCACGTAGGAAGTGTTACTACTCTATGGTCTTCATCTAAGCAACAGAAAGAAGCAAAACAAAAACATTTTGTAAAGCTTAATAAATAAATTGATTTTCAAGGATATAAAATGAACATTTAAGAGGAACGTACAGTATTATGAATTAAATCTAAAATAGTCCTAAACAGTTCCATTTAAGTTCAAAAGAATCAAGTGTTCCGAATGAATTCCAGGTCCTTGTATGTGCTGATATGCCAACAGTCTTGTTGTTTCGCAATGACATTGTCCAGAACTCTTATGAATAAATTCATACTAGTCCCAGAATAACATTTTACTCCAAACAGTAATATGAGCACTTTGAAATTCCAATGAATAATCCAAAAACAAATGTTTTCTCTTAAATTATATCTAAAGACAACATTAAACACATCTACAGGCTTTTATTAGAAAAGAAACGTAGGAAACAAAAACGAAATTAACTGATCAACTCTAGACATTAAATACATCCATACTGCTGTACATAGCAATAATTTCTAAGTGACTTATGTCACAATACTCCACATCGAAAAAGAACTCACCTGACTGAATTATCCAATGAGAAATCTCCGCAAATATGTATACAGTTTCATTATTACCATTAATCTGTAAACTTGTGAACACCTTTTTATAGCTCACATGCGATCTACAGAGACGCGCCAAAAGTGAAACCACAATATATGCATAACAGGAATGGGCTAGTAGAATGTGCCCTAAACATATCCCTCCTCGGCGATCGAAATGCTAAAAAGAAGACAAAGCTTACGCCAAACATTCCTGGAATGTGAGCACACCACTGGAATGTATACAGAGAGACAGACCAAAAGGTAAAAGAGCTCATGCTGGTAGAGAACTGGCCAGATTTAACAACCAGATAAAACCACTGACTGAAAGTCACCAAGCTGGGGAACGATACCTTACCGAAGTAGAGCCGGCTACACCTTCGTCTGGAATAGCCGAAAAAAAGAGTCAGATGAAACTGGTGTTGGATTTGTCATTAAATCACAGCTAATCAATAACCTCACAATTCTGATGAAGGGCTGAATAACAGGCTAATGCAAATGAGACTCACAATGTATGTGAAAAAAGCACCTATCAACAGCGCCTTTGCACCTACCATGATCAACCCAGACGAGCTCAATGGCAAATTTTATGACGACCCAGAGTCTCTAATCGCAGACTCGCATCTAGCAGACTACGTCATCTTCAGGAAAAGAGAAGGCAGAATGCTGGACTAAAACGACATGTTCATGCTTTCTAAGCTCAATATCTGGGTTCAACCTATCAGACGATCAACGGAGTAAAAGAACCCCAAAAAGGTAGTTGTTTACAAATTAAAACAGGAGAATGTGAAGCATTTGTTGAAGAACTGTGCAACTAGCTAGAAACAGTTGATACGAACTCAGAAAATGATTGATTAGAACAATGCTGTCATATAGAGACCGTCGAACGAATAACAATAGGCTCCAAAAGGTCTGTTTAGAACACAGCACTTCATCATCTGAAAAGGCAGCCTTCCACAACATCAAGAAGACTGACTAGTGCAAACTCCGACAGTTGTATGACTCATGGCTGAGCAAGCCGCAGACGAGATTCACTTCTACAGACAGGAATGACACAAAGAACTCCTGTGATGCTTTGGAGACGACTTACGAGTCACAGTCATCGGGAACATCTCCAGTGCTGAACGCAGAAGGCACCACACTGCTCAACGACAAAGGACGGATACTAAAGGGATGGGCAGAACACTCAAACAACATCATAAATCAACAACCATCTATCAGTGAGGAGGCAATTAACGACTGCTCCAAAAGATACTCAACATCTCTCTCACAGATCCTCCAACGTTGGCTGAAATAGAGAGAGCAATTAAATAGCAAAGCACCTTAAGAAGATACTATACCCGCAGAGGTTTAAGAGGACAGAGGCTCTCCCAGTCAACATAGACTCACGGAGTACAAGGACGAATCCATCATCCATCAGTATAAGAAAACAGATGGTATGCACAAACCTGCAGCAGGAAAGCCTTTCGTAGAGCCTGGCGTCACAGTGAATGGCTAAACACTCCAGGCAGTGGACAAGGTACCTACCTGAGTTGTTCACTGTCATATTCAATTCATATTGATGACGACACCATTGCAAGCATTACCAAAGCAAGTATGGCCTTTGACCTTAGAAAGTTCTAGAAGCGAACGTATAACCCAGATCCTGATCATCTTGTTGTGCCTTAGGTGTATGTCTAGTGGAATCACCTTTACTTGTGTTTATATATAACTTGAGAGAATCGTTATTTAAATCATATTATGGAATTACTAAAGTGCTCATGTATTAGATTAGTACTATTTTGCGATTATTATAAATCCATTCAAGGACATTCTGGATTACATAATTGTGATACATCAAACTATTCAATACTATTGGTACATCAGCACATTCACGATTGGAATTCATTCAGAGCGCTCTATAATTTTGGACGTGTGATAATCGATTTAGGATTACACTGGATTTAATTAACAATACTGTAAGTTTCTCTTAAACTGTCGCCTTGTAACTTAGAGAATTTGTTGATTTTACAAAAAGTGTTGGTTTTGCTTCTTTCTGTTACGTAGTTTAAGACTACAGAGTTATAACAGTATATATTTCATGAAAGAGTCTGGATCCAACAAATAAATAACACGCGGTTTGAAAGAAACAAGTTTGAGTAGATATGTGGTAAATCACTGCAGCTTACACATCACATTGCAGACTGTGTAAATGAGGTTAACTGGATGTCATAAAATATTTATAGAACATTGAAAATTTGGATAGGGCACATTAAAAATTAATCGATGTACACGCACTGTAGTAAGACCACATCTAGAATATGGTAGTTCTATATGTATACGTTCCTTGTAAAAAAAATATATTCTAATCGAAAATATGCTGAGAAGAACAACAAGAATATTGATGGAATTTAAAGGATTGGTGTGTTCAGGTGATGTTTCCTATTCTAACAAGCAGCAATATAAGAACACGCAAAACGTAATGCTTCAAACAGGGAGTCAGTAAGAAAAGGTCAATTTTAATAAATATTCCCTTTCCACAATTCGTTAACGCGAGTCATGCCACTGATGAGCTGATACAGGAAAATTCTAAACAAAAACCGTCGCGACAGCTATGCCCGACTGTTATTTATCTTTGATAGAAGCGTGCAGTCATAAAGAGCAATGCCGATGGAGCGGAAGTTCGTTTTAACCACCTTTGCAATATATTTTCTTTCACCCATTCTATTCAAAATATCATTCCTTGAAAGTACTAACCGTATTTAACACCTGCTGGTTTTGAGGATTCGGAAGATTATCCTATCTGCTGTTCAGTTGTTTCAATTTTTTATATTTGCTTACATTCATCCTTTCAGTGGCAAAGCAATGTAATAGCTATACATCTATTTATACCTCTATTTCTTCGACTATGGGAAGACCCATAGTTCATCTTGCAGGGTAACACCATTGAGTGAACTGAAGAATAAAACAAAACACCCCAAGCCCCCCCCCCAAAAAAAAAACAACAAACAAACAAACAAAACAAACAACTTTGTTATGACCTCGATCTAGCTCTCAAAATCGCCGGTTTTGTTCGACAGTCAATCTCAAATTTTATTTATGTCTTTAAGTGCTCTTTGATCCACCACAATTTCATTAAAGGAATTTTTGCCCCATTAAACAATCAAATCCCTCTATTAATATCCCAGAACCGGTTTAGACAATTATTTGTTAAACAATGCATTCGGTTGTTAAATACGGATGTTACGGATTCCCCACCCCTAAAATAAATAACATATTAGTTTCCGGTAGATCACACATTTTGCATGAGCTTTCTGTGCTGACTTAACCGCATGTGTTGCAATTCCCTTTGCAAGGTTTGGGTGGCATGTTAAGTCGCGTGAAAAATTAGTGCGTTAAACATTATCAGACAAGATCTTATATTGGCTATTCAACACAGCAAAAATGGTCACCTTATTTATTTTGATACATCTACATTTGTTACCGTGGCATGTCTTTTCCAAAGTAAATAGCTGTGAGATTAGTTTCAGTTTTCCCGCCAATCACAACCTTTTGACCTGTGAAGCATTTATCCGGGGTCAAACAGGTTTTGTGGTTGCAAGAATTGCCTTAGGCGGTATGCGCAATGTTATAGTACGCGCAATGTTTCCAGGCTGCGACCCCTACACTCCAATATATATATATATATATATATATATATATATATATATATATATATATATATATATATATATATATATATGGGGGTGGTACTATTTTGTCGATTTCATAACTGTTTTTCTGCCATATCAAACATATTTGCAGATACTCCTGTGAAAAAGTGGAGAAAAACACCAGGCTGCCACTGGAATGAACAGGTAAGTCTATTTCCTCTGTCCTGATTCTTAACTTAATTCAAATAAGTTATTCTGTGTCATTCTGTTCATAGAGCTAACATTCCATTAGGTATGCAAATGATCGCACTGTTAATAGTTTTTAGAAAGGTATAATTCACAGGCTTAAACTCGCGTTAACGATACATAGTTGAAAGTAAAATTAAATTTAGGATCAAATAGATTCAACAGATAAATTAAAACACAAGGAACAAAGAGAAAAGGATTTTGATTTTACTCAAATATCATTTTATGCATGGATGTTACCTTTGCATCAGTGAATAAATGTATTTGGTTTGTTTATCGATTCTCCATATTAAACTAAAACATTTCCAATTTATTTTGAATTTGTACACTCACCAGACAAATTTACCATACCCAAAACAACTGACCCTGGTGTTTATTTTATTCTTGCATAGTTGAGAAAAGTTGTATTTGTAAATATGTGTAGGATTTTCGAAATATTTGTGAAATATTTTTTCAGCTGTTTTTGGCAATCCAATGTAGAAATGTCGAATGGTAGATTAGATCCATCTCCGGGATTTTATAAAAGTATATTTTGGTCAAGCAATAGAGTTATTTTCACAGAATAATGTTTGAATGCAATAGAATAATGTTTGAAGTTTGAATGCAATAGAATAATGTTTGAATGCAATAGAATAATGTTTGAATGCAATAGAATAATGTTTGAATGCAATAGAATAATGTTTGAAGTTTGAATGCAATAGAATAATGTTTGAATGCAATAGAATAATGTTTGAATGCAATAGAATAATGTTTGAATGCATTCACACTTGAAGACACTGAAGGATCTGAAAGAGGAAGTACGGAACTTCACTTACCCGACAAAAACTAAGATTACCGAGGCAAATATTCTGCTACTTGGACCAATTGGGGCCGGGAAATCAAGCTTTGTAAATACGATCTACTCCACCTTCAGGGGTTACTACACAACTGTGGCTAATTCCGGCTCTGCAGAAAAAAGTTTGACGACAAGGGTAAATCTATTAGCATTGTACCATACATGAATACCAAAATAACATCTAATTGATTACATTTCACATTCTCTAAAAAAAAATTTCTCATTATTGTTTTTTTGCTCCTCATTATATGAGCAAAGTAATAGATATGCATAGATCACGGTTACTAACAGTCATGACGTTAGAGTATTCGCTAGGAGGATAGACTATGTAGTAGAGTAAATCTTTATGTATCAGTCGCTATAATATGTAAAGAAGGAAATCTCTTGTAAGATATATAAAATAACAGATACAGGCAACACATTTAAAATTCTTAAAACGTAATTACCACTCCTTTTATAAACTATCTTTCCTTAACAATTGCAATATTTTCTCGGGTGTACGTCATCGTACAGTTTCTTCAGGCTGTTCACGTCAAAATACTTTTTCTCACAGGGTTGAAATCAACACATTCGAGAAACACTGTTATAGACAATGGAGTGTTTCATTGCTATTATTGCCTTAAACGGATTTAGTCTGTGCAAATTAGTGTATCGTATTTGCACAACTTGGTGCCGTCTTAGCATCAACATTCAGGTAAAATGTGTTTGGGTTCATTAAACTCTAAATCTGGTTTAATCAGGCGATAACCTTGAAACAAATGTAAACAACACGGATATTATCATACTGGTTTGTTTGATTGTATGTATTATAGTTGCCATGTACAGATTCAGAACGTCGTCGCCGCGCAAAGGTTAATAAATTTAAACTGACACTGGCATGAGAATAAATCTTTAAACTGTTCAAAAACTTGAATATAATGAATAACCTACATCAACAGTTTCAAATTACAAATCCTCAAAAGGACCACTCCTTGCCTTACCGTATTCTTTGTGATGATGTAACAGTCAACATCCTTGATGGCATCATGACAATCAGTCAAAACCAGAAAGGTGAGCGGAATCTATTAATTGCAATTCCTGATCGCAATAATTAGTGTCCCTATAGTGTAATATAATCCATAATGATTCTAATACCCATTATTTCTCAATGGATACTAAATAATCACTAATTTATCACTACTGCCTGTTGGTAGGAAAAACACACACACACACACACACACACACACACACACACACAGATATATATATATATATATATATATATATATATATATATATATATATATATATATATATATATATATATATATAACCAAAACTAGCAGAGGAGATTCTACAAATAATCAGTAAGAGAAATGAAAATTGTAGCAGAGAATTAATTACGATAATATACACAATAAGGCATTAACTTTATCTCTATTATATTAGAATATTATCGTTTTACAATCTGGCTTGAATGTTCTTATCCGGCGTCAATTGTTAGGTTTTTTCACTTAAATGTAATCAGGCGTGTCGGTATTTGTGTCATCACACGTGCCAGACATATACAGAGGTACAGTTGCCCACATCCCTTTTCATAGATTTGTAAGATAAATTATTTTGCCGTTGTTTGCTCCGCATTTTAAACTTATTGGAACATTATTTGCAGGGATTCATGCATAGTTGTGATTTTAGAACATTCGCCTTTCTGCTTCTGTTTCTAAATTGCCTCTCAGCAACAATAATTCACTGAATCTTTTGAACAATGTTATTTTGTTATATTACTTGATTCTGAAATTCTTCATCCATTTGTCATTAACTGATAATAAATGCAGGTGTACTAGTTTGGATGAGTTCCTCCTTCAATATGTCTGCATTTGACCCTATCTCCTACTTCTTGTATCAACGCGTGTTCTTACTTTATCCTTACTACTACCTCTCCCATTTACATTTCTTGGAAATGCTCATACATGGCTTGAGAATAAATTTCCAATGTATTTCTAGAGTCGATGTCAACTATGTTGTCAGTTCACAGTGAAAGCTTAAAACAAGCGCCACCTCTAGGCAGCAAGGAAAGGTAGTTATTGCCCTTCGTGTATATAATATAGACAGAAAAGTCGCATTTTGTCTTTTGGAGGGCTGGATTTAGGAGGTAGTAGGGATAATTTTCATAACCTTAATATGATCGAGGAACGTATTCGAAGGAGGAATGGTATACGCCGTGTTTGATTTATTAGGATGAAATGTGCAATAATGATTGAATTGTATTCTAAGTTTCCAATGGCGTGTGTATGTATAGTCTTTGTGTTAACATTTGATCTGATGAAGAATTGAGGATATAACATCCAAGTGTGGAATTAAATATGTTTGTACAGAAATCATAAACAACATACTTTGCCTTTTTCATTTAAAGTCATTTCGTTTACGATATAGTTATGTTTCAAACAAAGTAACAAAAAGGATCACGTAAGGATAACCTACTGTATCAGACGTATAGTGGTGTTTATATCACTGACGCAATCAAATCATGTGTTCCAGCTTTCGGCTGAAATCGGTTGACCCACTGATGTCGCCCAACATGATCGGATTCAGTTCTATGGTATATACCAAATACGTTGAGAGTTTTTTTTTTTTTTTTAAAAATAATGAGCTAACTCTCCTTGAATGAAATGTTACTTATGTTACATATACAATAATAACATTCTTTCAAAACGAAATATCATGATTTGGGAATGTATGAAAGACATTAGATTATAATAAATGTGACGAAAGCTTTAACAATCCATTCTGTCAAATATATTTTTATGAAAAAATAGGAAAATAAATAATAACATGTAAAAATATCAACATGTATGGACAAATTTAATAAGTTCAGATGTTTTCTAAAACCGATCATCACTTCATTTTATGCATATTTGGATATCGAACTACTTGTAAGATACAGATACAGCCTAACAACATATCAACCCATTATGACTCTTGTGATAGCTTAAATCATGTACACACATTTTCCACTGCCAACAATTTTCTTCCTCTTCTAAAAGTTTGGTTAGTTCCATCCACCCTAATTATAGTGTGCTCCAAAAACAGTTATATGTATTTGTCTGAATTCTAGAGTTCTCGATTCTAGCTGACTGTCCAACATACTACTACTACTACTATACTACTACTACTACTACTACTACTACTACTACTACTATATAGCGGCCAGTATAACTGGTGGAGAAAGAACCGGTAAAACCCGATAACAACCACTGACCCATGGGTAACTAATGGCAAGCTTTCTCACATACCCACTCCAAGGCTAATGTAATACTTGTGTATTTTCAGGCTTCGTCATCAATGTGATAAAATTGTTCATGTTCAAGTTTTTTTCCACTTGCAGTTTATTGTGAAACATATATTCTCGCTATTCGAAGCAGGCGCCATTTGTAACCGTTGTGCATATTAGCCATTCCGCTTTCCACTAGTGAGCGCTGATGTTATTGTATTTTCCTTATTTGGTAATAGTCATGAAATTTCTGTCTTTGAAATTCTTGAGCGTGTTTCTAAAACCTATCAGTATAGAAACCGCCTCTTAGTCAATCAGGGTTCAACAGGGTACCAGTAAATAACAAATAGACAAATAAACCTATTTATCCAAATTTCGACTTCTTCAGATATAATAGCAAGGTACACTAGATAATGTCGACACACTAAATCGTGAAAAACGTATTTGTTTGATAGAGTACTTATTAAAAACTTGGCATTCAAGTGTTTTCACCCTCAACAGATTTTCTACCACTTACAGACGATACAGTGGTTCAGTGGTCATTTCCCGATATAAACTTTGATGTTGAGACATACTACCAATAATTACAATAAATTTCTCAAGTTGCTTCAACGTATATTTTCTCTTCATCTTAAAGACAATTTGCAACAATTTAACTGACAACACTGTCGATGAGACATCAACATAGACATCTGCTTTCCACTGCTGGGATCCAATCCATTAAATCCGTGTTCCGAATGACATTATAAAATTTTGTTCTCGATTAAACGCAAGTTTCTATCCATTTCGAAATTTTGTTTCATCGGTGCTGAAATACTGCACACAACACACTTTTTACACGACGACACGTTGTATCACATTCAAAACCCGGCGACAAACTGTTTACTATTTTGCTTGTGATAATCTGAAACACAAACTTAGGCCTGATTCCTAACCTAGATATGACTGACAAATCCGGTACCATATATATCATGCAAACTATTGTCTGTAACTACTATATCACTTTTCTGTGAAAGATTGGTCGGAAAATAGCATAATTATTTGAATACTAAGGCTTATTTAAGATTGATATTGATCTTGCTGTTGTAACATGTTTAGGTTATCATAACCTCCTCTGTCTTATACGTCATTCTACACGTTTTCAAATTTTATATTTTTACATTTTGCAAATATGATATTGTGACATTTTGATTTATCAATAAAATGTGCGTAATAAAACGGACAATTAACATTTAAGTAAACGAACTGTGTTAACTGTTCATTTGACTTGGCTTCTGCTATTATAATTTAAATAAGACCATGTTTCGGTGAAAGTATGATTTTGATGACACTTCATTACACGGAAGACGTATATTCATTTACAAAGATTTGAAATGTCTATCTATTCCATTATATTTGGCCTTGAAGCCAACACGTTGCAAAATGTACTTTATTACACAATAATTAATTAAAAAATATCCATGAACACATTACAAACAAATTTTCCTCACTTCTTTAACAATCCTTTATTATCTCAAGTTGCACATTTATGTATTTTCTTGGTACGGTGTCATTCATATTTCAAGTGTTTTGTATATTTAATTTCTAGGGTTTCTTAGACTTTTCTCCATGATTAAATGTTATGTATAAAGATATTTTGGACTTGACCTTGTCCAAAATCAAGTTCATCTTGTACCTGACTAAACACACTGATGTTTTTGCAAGTAAACAAAAAATAAATAGTAAATATTTCCATAGGAGTGTGGGTTAAATATTATGATCATTATCAATAAAAGTAAACATATTTATTTGGGTCTGGGTATAGGACATTGGTATTCCCATAACAATACCTAACCTACCTGATATTTACAACATCCTTATTATAATTTTAGTTAAATATTTTGTTTTGCAAATAACTTGAAATGTTCTTGAACGAAAAATTCCATTAAGTCATAGCATTTCCAGAAAATACTTATTGTGACATAGGTCAAGTAGAGGATGTTATAATCTTGTTTACTTAAGGAACTCATTTTTGCTGTAACATGTAACAGAATCAATCTTTTTGTTGTGTTCAGATTTGATTTGCGTGAAATAATTTATTCAACTTATTATTCATTGGAAATACAAAGTGCTCTTAATAAATATTCTTGGTCAGAAACATTAATTTTGAATTATAGTGAATTCAGACAAGGACATCTTGGATACTGTTACATTAGTACATTCAAGACTACATATCAACACCTTCAGCGGAGGATGTTATTTCGGACACTACTGGACTTTAATTAGAACTCTATTCTTTAAGATTGGTAATAGAACTTTTGAGCTATTTTGGGATTTAATTAGCATTACTGTAAGTTCCTCTTAGATTTTCATTTTTAATTCAAGGAAATAAATTATTTAGTTGAATTTTACAAAATTTGTTAGCTTTCTCTCTTTCATATTATTTAGTTTCAGCCAATATAGTCCTAATACAATTAATAATATAATGTGAGATTAGGTGACCAAAAAATTCCTTTTATCTGTGGATAAAATCTTGCTAAAAGAGGACTCGTAATACATTTGTTCGCAATTTTCTTCTCACCTGAAGAAATATTTTCTTATAAATGTCAATAAGGACGACAAAAGCATGCATTTTACAATCAAGGCTAAGCATTTTGGAGGGAAGAATGTACTCAAAAAGGAATTTACGTTGACAACATCTTTCCTGAAAAAGTGTATATCTATCCGTTTAAAGAATAATAATGTAATGAAACTAGTTTTGATGTGAAATTTACATTAAATTTGCTATCACAAATATTTGCAACAAAAGCTGAAAATGGTATACATTAAAAATGAATGTATAATTTCGTAATGGGTATAAATACACTCTCAGAAAATCTTCATTATCTGAACCTAAATAGAGTCTTTGTATATACATACATAAACTCAATGTATATTTACAGATAGATAACTTACAAAGGGTTAAAAATCACTTATACAGTAACTGGGATGGAATAATGCTCTACCTGCCTATTTTCATATGTTAATTAGCTGGGGACAGTAAGTTAGAGGTAACTCAGTCTGACTTTGCATTAATGTTTATCAAGTGCATTGTATCAATAAGAAAAGGGCACATTGGTTGTGCTTGGGAAACTCTTGAAGTCTCGAAGGTAACTTAATGACATCTTGTCTTCAGCACTTTCACTATTTAAATACGACATGAAAACACGCAAAGTGATATATAATTATTTCATGTCATTAACTGTCGGTTTATTTCTATTCTCCAATTTCCAGACATTGTCAACATTATTAAGCGATACACTTCATTTATTTTCTCTTGACTTCAGTTTGCTGTTATGGGTAAAAACAGTAAATATACACTATATCGATAATTAATTAACTTATCTAGTGCTTAAAGCTGCATCCTTTCCCAGTACAGACTTGTAAGTAATATTTAGAGCATATTCTTTGTAGCACCTAATAAAGTAAAACACTAGCTTTACTATAAAAATTGGGGCAAATAGAGTTCTTTACATAGTTTAATTTTCTGGAAACCTATGCTGTATAATCAACTAGAGTATTATCTACACTCAGGGACGTGCAGATTTTTAAAACAGACTAGATTCATTCAATTGTAAAATGCACTAACTATTCTTAAATGGTTGTCCGGGCTTTTGACTGATGCTACCACATTTCTACAGATAGACCTGATTTCAGGTTGGGCGCAAATCGTTTTAGTGACACTTGGACTCTAAATGCACAAGCTCTCGACACCTCGACTGTCACGCCTTAAGCCAACGAATGGTTGACTGCATGCAGTTGCACGTGACACGGCTGATATAGTTGCCAATTTGTAGGCATTGTGATACAAGTGCTGGACTTGACGAACAGTGTACTAGGAAACAGCCCACGTACCTTATATAAATGTTAAATCATCTTCCGGACGATTTACGTCCTCTCTTATACGCCCCACTCCCTCCTTTTCGACTCAGATTTACCTGTGTTCAAAATAGTGTCACCACTACGTTTTCGAAAAGGCAAATAATGTCATGCAATTATTTCGCTTTTCAATATTTTTTCATGGGATTGCAGCTTTAAAATGAGATTCTATATCAGTTTCGCAGGTACTCAATACCGATACATGACAAGCCACTACCGTTTACACTGTGTGACACTAAAGGTTTAGAGGAATTGGATCTTCGAGATTTAGGATATATTCTTGATGGCATTGTACCAGATGGCTACCAGGTACGAAAGAATTATTTCACCATCTTTGAAATTGTGACTCGTAACCACACTTCTCTCCTCCCGGCGCCCAACCTCATGCAACAATCAAACAAAAAAACAAAACCCCAAACAAAATAAACATCTGAAATGATGATAATAATTATCCGAAATTAAGAAAAAGAAGGGAAAACTTATATATTTGTTTATTTTATAACTTTCTTTCCACACCAGTTGTCTCTTACAAGTTTGCCTCAGTTATTTCTGGGTCATTTGCATATATACATGTATAAATAAATATATGTTTCAATAGTTTTCTTCAAATCATCTTTTTGACCATATTAAAACCATTATTTTAAAATACATTTTTTTTTGTAGTGACAATAATACAAAACGACATGCATGTTCAAGAAAACAAGAATTAATCATTGAGCTCGGCATAACTATTTAATTAGTCAGTGATGGGAACTAAGAGAATTAATAGAAAGCAAATACTACACGATTCCTTCTTGAAAATGCAATCTTGTGTACGGAATTATTTGATGATAATGATATTAAAACATCTGATATTTTAGAAAACCAGGATGACAGTTTATGTAATATTTACTTTAAAAGTCAGTAAATGATTAACTTCTTCCATGTAAATGTTGAAAATCTTACCAGGTAAAGTATTTTGGCCAATGATAGAAATTTTCAAATAAATTCTCTTCTTTGTAGTTCAATACAAGTGCACCTTTTCAAGCGGATCCCCAAGTGCCTATAAATCTTTCCTTGACGGAGAAAATCCATTGCGTGGCTTTATTTATTGATGGAAGCACAGTGGATATAATTCCTAATAATACACGGGATCAAATTAAACGGCTTCAGAAAATAATGAACGAGAAAGGTCTCTCTCTCTCTCTCTCTCTCTCTCTCTCTCTCTCTCTCTCTCTCTCTCTCTCTCTCTCTCCAGATGTTGTTCTTCGCTTTTTCCAAATATCTAAAATGTAGTTTATTGCAATAGATTTCGTCATCCCAAAAGTACTGTTTTAAGTCGCAACTATTTTTAGATCAGCCTATGGATACGATTGAAACTAAGCTGAACTTATGAAAAGGGGTTGTATATGCTGAAGAGTGAGTGTAATTTCTAAGCGTCGATTTAGGAACAAGTTTAGTTCACAATAAAATGGAAATTGTCTTCTCCTATGTTAAAGCCAGGTATATTTCATCTTATGGCACAAAACCATGTTCAACTCATTCGCCGTAATCGAAAGTATATTAGTATTTCGTACTTCCGCTTCTGTTGTTGAATTAGTCACTTGATTATTATTATTATTATTATTATTATTATTATTATTATTATTATTACTATAATA